>JBBMFX010000080.1:6868540-6879531 GCA_037832545.1 Rhabdalestes septentrionalis | reverse complement strand
GTCAGGAACACATCAGTTGAACCGCCAAGCAGACACATCAATTTTGTGTAATTTTCTGAAACGCTATACTTTTTTTTTTTTTTTGAATGGTGCAAAACAACATGGGAAAGAATAGATAATAGTGCACTTCTCTGCATCTTTTCTTCTTTTTTACTATGGAATGTCAGAAATCTGTGATCGTGAATGTCTAATTGCAGATTACAAGCAGTGCTGTTCATGTATAAAAAGTATACTTTCTGTCATTTGAGGAGCGAAGTGGGGGTTGTTCTGTGGGTTTGTTCAATTCAGTATTTATATTTTGTTTGATTTCTTGTATAAATGTTTCCGAAAAGGTCAACATTTCTGAACACTGCGTTGTTTTATGCAATCGTACTGCCTTCTCAGTTTGTTTCATGTGTGTTTGGCATTGATCGTGTTGATCAGAAGCTCTATCTAACCTTGACAGATTGCAGCTAAAATGGGGGGAGACCAGATGACTCATCTGAACCACTCTTCTCCTGTTGTTGATCCTTCACTCTATGGCTATGGAAGTCAGAAGCGCTCCCTAGACGAAGGAGGTAAGGCCCATTTTAAAATATAAACGTATGTGGAAGTGGTTTCAGATAACAAAATGAAAATACATTACACATAAATAGTTTAATAATGGTCCTATTTAGTTTTACAGTATTCAGTATAATAAACGCACACATGTTTATCAGTGTACTAATTTTAATAAGGTTTATGTGGTGTGTACATATATATGTGGGGATCTCTGTTTAAAGGTCCCATGGCATGCAGCTTTTGTATGCTTTTATATAACTCTTGGTGGTCCCCTAATAATGGATCTGAAGTCTCTGAAATTCAGCCTTGGTGCAGAATTACATCCACTTCGAGCCAGTCCCACAATGAGATAGAAAGTGCCGTTTCTATGTCTGTAGCTTTAAATGATAATGAGGAGAAGAGAGGTGGGACAAGATGGGGGTTGGGGGAGGGGTCAGCTTGCAGCAAAAGTACCATGCGCTAAAGTTTACAGTATATAGCAGTGGCTTTTAGACACATAGTCGAGTCGTTCAAGCTTTGACCCAAAATCTGATATAGATGGAGAAGCAGAATCAGACACTGCAGCAGGATGACTCAGAAAATAAAATAAATCCACTGGTTCTTCGGAGGCTCATATGGAGGAACTAAAAAAAAAATACATTTGGGCTCATTTGTACACTTTTTTGCATAGGAAAAGTGAGATCTCACACAATGGCATTTACATTGGGTGTAGCAAATTTCTTTGGGGGTGGGGTTGAAATTCTCGGGGAGGGCAAAGCATGCGAAATGGTAAATAACCTTTCCAGAGTTGAGCTGTCACTCTCTCAAAAGCATAGCAGGATGTTCAAGGCACTCTTTACACCCGTTACCATTTCTAGCCACCATAGGCAGGACCATAGGCAGGCTAGTGGAGCTCGTCTCAATTTGGAAAAATCTCCTAAACTGACATTTTCATGCCATGGGAGCTTTTAAAACCAACCAACCATTTTTGCTGAATTTACATATAAAAGATCAATAATTTGTGTTGTGTGTTCCGTGACTACATACAGTTGTATGCAAAACACTTTGTGCATATATACCTCTTTGGAAAAAAAAGTTTGCATATTTCCTAGATGAGGGGTGTGAGGAACATACAAAGTGTGCTTTAGCTTTTGGGTCATTTGACCAGGTTATGTAACCTGAACTCGGGTGTTTGTGTGTGTGTGTATATAAAATTGAGCCTTGCTTTTATTGCAGATATATGGTTTGTCTGTAGGATGATCTAAAGATAAAATCGTTTGATGGTTTACATTGCACATCATAATGATGAAACATGTCTGTGTGCACTGACTGGTGGAACAAAAGGTGTGTAATCTAAACCTTAAAGAAGCAAAGCCAGTGGTGCCCCAGTTACACTTGTGGCTGGGGGTGGGGGGTGGGTAGGGTTTACCTTGTTGCTCTCAGCAGGCTGTGGAGAGGCTGCTTGAAGTTTTTACTGGTCACTGTGCACTTGGTCTCCGCATGTAAGGCTTTCTTTTGTACGTGTGGGTGTAGACATGTGTGGCATACGTCGTGTCAAAGACAGAGCCTCTCAGCTTGCTGTTATTTCAGGGGGAGATTACACTTCAGAGCACAAAGTACATTAACTGTTGGGCCACAGCAGATTCCATGACATTGTAAGGACAGTGTTGCGTCTCTCCTTGAACCGTCTGTGCAAGAAATAAACAGCTTGTCTTAAACACCACTGAGAGGAAATAAAAAAAAGCCCATTCAGACCTCGAGTACTACAGCCCAGCGAAGTAGTTTCAGGAAGTGGAAAGATTTTCCGTATGCTGCACAACAAGCTCCACAATCAATTTTTGAAACCGTGCATCAGATAGTATATTTGCAGTTCTCTTAAAGCACACGGCGCAAACAGATGGGGGCCAAAGGAAAGCTAATCAAAGGCAGGGTGCTGAACGGGGAAACTCCTATATGATATATAATAGTATGTGTGCACGCACATATGATATACATGTGTAATTACATGCGTGTGTATATGCAGGTGTATTTACATGGGAATAGAGAGATATAAAATAGGGCACTTGCGGACAATTATTTTAGCCTGGGTGCGCGCAGCATGCTGTGCTATACAGGTCATATGGTTTTTGTGGTCAGACCTCCTGTTACTTTTGGCCATATATGTAATAAAACCCCTGATTCACGGGCATGGTGTCCCAAGAGCACCTGCGTATAGCGAAAAAGCGCAAATGTGTGATGTAAAAACAAAATGCCCATTTTTTATATTGTTAACTCTAAATATTCTCCCAAAGAACTTACATTTCATTTTAAACTCATTTAATACTCTTAAAGAAAATATAAAGGTAAACCCGTATTCATTGTTATAATTTTTTTTAGATATATAAATATTTTATTTATTTATTTTCTGCATGGTTTCTGCAATCATATATGCAAAACGAAATAATTAAACTCCAGTGCCCAAAATCCTGTGGCAGGGAATAATGCATTATGGGGGGGGAAAGCTGAGGCTTGTTTTTCGGTGTGTTTGAGAATGAACATGTGAGAACACACTGTTTCAGGATTCCATAAGAGAGTTTATTAGGACCAATTAAAGTGAACAAAAGTGCAAGAATATTTGGTTTGCAAAAATTTTACAGTAATGTTCCCGTTAAGATAAGGCGGGTCTTATCAGTCCCGCAAGTGGAAAAAGTGTCTGTCCTTCACACTACTCTGTTTCACAGTTTTAATTTATGTAAAGATTTGTCATACAACACTGCTGTCTGTAACAGTTGTTAATCTTTAACACACTGACACATCTGACGTTCAAATATTTCTAAATCACAACTTGGACAGTTATGAAATCAAATATAAATCCAAGACAGCAATTGAATCTACACTGTAAAGTATGAATATGCATTTTACAAGTGTTATGTGAGACTATTTGGGACCATGCTTAGGGTTTAATCTATAAAAACAGGCAGTTTAGGTACATTTGTTTTTCTTTACCACATCCCGGTTTTTCCATTACATGAAGATATTCTTGTAACATAAACCCTGTATACTATTTGAGTGTGTATAATATAAAATGTGTGTATGATAAGCTTGTTATATAACCGAGACAAGACGGCTAATAGAGCTGGCTCTATATATTCTGTACAGTTTCTGCCTTTTCCGATTCAGGGTGGCTTTACAGAACGTCCTTTTTATCTGAAAGGACCTTTAACTTAATTCTGTGGCCGATTTCTGCTGTTTGCTCCATTCTTATCCTGTTTAAAGCACCGGTTATAGGAGTCAGGTTTGTCAGGCTTCAGAAGTTCAAGCTCTCAACTCGCCTGAAGCGCTGGATTAAGAATGACATTTTGCTAGTGTTAACTTGTTTTCATTTTACCTGTAAGTGTAAAGGAAAAGCTTCATAAGGTGGTGCTTTTGATCATCTCAAGTTTTTTTTCTTCTTTATAAAAGGTGAATGAATGATTCATGGATTAATGTCCACACTATCAGTCAAAGGTTTTTGCAGACCATAGGGTTTTTACCACTTATCCATGTTAATGTGGATAAGTGATGAATCTTTCCTTTAGTAATTCCCAAATATAGTGAGTTTTCTGACCTGTCTCCCTGTCTCATTCATATGTACAGGAATGTGTCTCGTATAAATAATACTCTGGTGGTGGCGGCTCAATTTCCTTTATGTCCTCAGTTTTGGCACACGGCCAGGTTTGGTGTGGGTTTGAGCAGAGAAGTGACTAAACTACAGCCCTCCAGGACCAGAGCTGAATATATAACTGCACTCTAAATTTGACTGTGGTTTTCTGTGCAACTTCTGAACACTTTCACTTTCTGACTGATATTAACGTTTCTTCGTTCTCTTCTCTCAAAGTAGGTGCCCAACTTGGGGCCATGGTACATCCAAGGTGAGTCACGTTCACCCCTAATGAGGTAGAATATAAAGGTTTTTGTGATGCATCCTCTATCCAAAACTATATGACCTCTTCACCACCACCCCGAATACACAAACAGATTCATCATATGCTTGGGTTTATGATGTTTAGGGCATTTAGCAGACGTTGATATCCAGAGCGACGTACATCAGTGCTTAACTAGTAGACATCTGTTTGTCATACCTGTAAACCGACTCTAAAATCAACACCTGCTTTTACCAAGCTACTGCCACCTTAACAAATCCAGTCAAAAGAAAAAAAAAATTAACAGGTCATGTCAGACTTTCAGTCATGGATGCAGTGTTCTTTATTATTGCACAATTATTTTTATTTATTTAATTCACAATTTCACATTTTATTCATTTTATTCACAAAGGTTATTCAAATTCAGTGACACTCTTTATTCAAGTAAACCAGAACATAAAATGGATGATAAAGGGAAATCTTAATGTTGTACACATACTGCATATATAATGGTGTAATGCTTCACAAAAATCACGGTTTGGTTCGATATGACACAGTGGTGACACGGTTCGTATGTTTTCGGTACAGCAAAAATAATCATTTAAAAAAGCCAGACTTTTTTTCACTTTTTGTTTATTAAGACAATAAAAAAGTGAAGAAAAAAAAATGCGGCTAGACATGGGACGATAACCGGTTTCAAGGTATACCGCGGTTTTAAAAAGTCACGGTATCAAAACCGCAAAAAAAAAGTTAAACCGTTCCTACGATATGTACAGTGCTTGTCATATTTGAAAATTGTAATTGTTTCTTTATTTTGATTATAGTTGAGCTGCAGGTTTAGGCACACAAGTTACTGCAATTTAATTAAAGATTCAATTATTTATTTAAATTAGTTTGCCTGAAGTTCAATGTTATAAAATGTTCTATATGTTTCCTAAAATAAAATATACTGTGTTCAGTTAGAAAAAAAAGTTTTTTTTTTAACCCAGACATTTAAATACAACATTGTAGAGCAGTAATTGTGATACCGTGAAACCGTGATATTTTTATCCAAGGTTACCATACCGTCAGAATCTTATACCGGCCCATGCCTAAATGCGGCAAAGCAAACTTCCGCTATAATACTTTGGTATGTTACATGCTTTTTAAACATAAAAGGACTTTTTGTGAATCGTTTGGTTTGTATTGCATACAAAACCGGAAGCCTTGTATACGCGTATCGTTACACCCTATATATATATATGAATTAGTTTGAGTGAAACAAAATGTATGTATTGTGATTGTGAAAGTTGACAAGTCTTGAATTATATGAATTATATGACAATTGCATTATTTTTTTGGTTTATGTCCAGGGCTATAATGACCGAAGACTTCAAAGTGCCTGATAAGATGGTGGGCTTCAGTAAGTATCAGAGGCAGGATCAAAAATGTTGGCATTTTTTCATGGAATTGGATTATAGATGTGCTCAAGTAGTGTATATACACAAATGTATATAATATCAATGTAATGCATAATCTCGTTTTTCAGTGTTATATGTTTTTGTATTTTTCTGCAGTTATTGGAAGAGGTGGTGAGCAGATCACCAGAATCCAGTTGGAATCGGGCTGTAAGATCCAGATAGCCGCTGGTGAGTGTTCCTTGTAGTGTTTATTTTATCCCCTTTCCAGATATTTCTTGTCTTATTTGTGTAAACACGCATGTGCAGGTAATCTCAGCCTCCAAGTCTTTTGTAGCTAAGGCACAAACGTGATTTTTCTCTTGCTTAACAGGATTTCATTTTCTCCTTTTGCTTTTGTGGTGTTTTCCAATGTGTTTTGACTGTATCTGTTTGTGGTGCATAAGTGTTGTTGTAATCTGTGTATTGTGTATTGATCCTATAGACAGTGGAGGTATGATTGACCGGCCTTGCACCTTGACTGGGAATCCAGAGAGCATTGAGTAAGCTCTTATTATTTCAAGGAATACATTAATTTGTGTGTGTGATTTTCTCTGTTTAGAAACATTATAGTGTTCTGATGTTAATTAAAAAGAAGAAAAATGACCTGTATGATCACTTTTGACCTTTGACTTTACAAATTAGAATCCTAAATTGTAAGCCACTTGAAAAGTAATTCAGTTTTTAAATAGATGTTTGGCCATTTCACAAAGAGTCCCTTCTGAGTAAAAACATCAGCATCAATCCCGCAGCAAATTTAGAATTTACTGTAACTTGCGCTGACTCTCTGCTGTTGTTTGTTTTATTTATGATACTGCCTGTTTCATATTCAAAATTGTTCTCTGATCTAGTGAGACACACAAACATTTACGGAGCACATGACAAAGTTAAACACTTACTTTTTTCATTTTTCTTTTCCTCTTTTTCCCCAGTTACCCTGCCTTGTTCTTTCAAAGATTTTATGGGGCATTATTTAGCAACACAAATGAACTTTGTGAATGTCTTGTGAATTTTCCTTTTATTTCTTATCCCTTTCCTAATTATGTCCATCAGGCAGGCAAAGAGACTTCTCAGTCAGATTGTGGACCGGTGTCGGAACGGCCCCGGCTTCCACAATGATATGGATGGCAACAACGCCATCCAGGAAATCCTGATCCCTGCCAGCAAAGTAGGCCTGGTTATTGGGAAAGGAGGAGACACCATTAAACAACTTCAGGTATGCATTTCTCTTATTGCTATGCTGGATAATTCAGTCATATGCTTTAAATATGCATGCAGATGTTAAGCAGAAAAATATAATCTGCCAAGTATGCCAGGTGACAATATTGCATCGTCTACACGCGCATCTGAATCAGGCATTTTTCCGATGTTCGTGGAGTCAGTTGAGTGCAGACTGAGCATTTTTCTGCTCATTGGAGTGAAACCCACCCTGAATCCCAGGGTGCTCAGCCCTAGTGCTTGGTCGCTGCGCGTTCGTGAGGCATCAAATTTCTGCTGAAATCCTCTCCTGCCTATGGCACCACAACAGGAGGATTTTAAAAACAATAATAAAATAACTTTTTCAATATACAACTACAATGCTTTCAGTGTAGAACTACAAATCAAGATGGCTGACATGTAAACAATCAAGAGAGTATAATTACTGCCCCTACAGGTGAAACTACACATGGGGCTGCAGGCTAGAGTTGAACAGTGTCAGACAAGCCTAGTTTGCACTGCATTCAAGTCAATCAAGCGCGGATACAATACGCCTATGGCTAACAAACTGGAAAGAAAAAAAATGTCCCTACACACCAGCAGACTGATATTTGACAAGCATCTTCTAAAGCCACACCATATTAAAAAAGAATTTGCGATGGATTGATATCACAAATGCCATCATGTACCTGTGTAAGGATATTGAGCCAAATCTTACAGTAGAGAGAAGCAGCTTTTAGAACATGATTAAGACTCTGTCCATGTTATTAGGTACCTAGACCCAAACAATTCAGCCAAAATGACAATTACACATCGTAGAAATTACTTGAAAAGTTTGGTAATTTTTTTACATTTTTGCACAATAAATATTTGTAAAATGGCATTTTATACTTGTTCAGTTATTTTGACATGTATATACAGAATAAAATAATATATTGCAATATCTTGTTACGGCACATGCTTTAAATTATACCGGAATATATATATTTCAGGCCATATCGCCCAGCTTTAATTTTACTGCAATGCTTAGTATATCTTCGTAATACACAAACACAAGGTCCATTGAAATCATTGTCTTTCAAGCATGAAGTCTGCATTCTTTCAGAGTCGTGTTTAGATTAGTTCTGTGTTTTTAATTAGACTTTTATATTGGACTTACTTAGATTGCTGTCTGTGTCTGTGCAGTCGTTTCCTCCTGGAGCAGTAAAGTTATCCAAAGTTGATAAAACGGCATGTACTGAGATGTACAAATGATGACAGGGCTAAATGCAGGCCGCTGCAGAGCTGACTGTCACTTATTTCTGATTGATAAATCATCAATGGGGCAAAGACTGGATTATAGACGCTCCACAAAACCACATGATGTGGGAAGATGATAGTTTAATATCATCCTGATCTCAGAAAGACTTTGTGATTATAAAATGGGACTAATTTTCCTCATATTACTGAATTGTGAACCAAGCATTATTACATCTTTAAATAATTCATTGTTTCTCCTCTTGAATTCAGGAGAGGACAGGAGTGAAGATGATCATGATTCAGGATGGCCCGATGCCCACTGGAGCAGACAAACCTCTGAGAATCACTGGGGATCCCTTTAAAGTACAGGTGAGTGCCCTTGTATTTGGCCTTGAGGAGATAGTGTTTGCTTTCTCATAGAGGATGAGTTTCTTAAAATAAATATAAGCTCAAAAACACCCTCTCAAGACCAGTTATTATCTTCAGATTCACACAAATCTGCGACTTTGAGACTAGCCTAACTTGGCATGGGGTATCTTGCAGCAAGCACGGGAGCTGGTCGTGGAGATCATCCGGGAAAAGGACCAGGGAGACTTCAGGACTGGCCGAGGCGACTTTAGTTCCAGGCTTGGAGGAAGCAGTCTGGATGTAAGCACACACATGCTATAGATGCCTCAGTCACATAGAGCATCATCTTTCATGAATCCATCGTTTAAATTGAAAATTACTCAGATTTGTAATTAACTTATTTTAATTGAAGGACTTGGCTAAGAATATTTATCTTGTTTTGTGCATTACTTGTTGTCTTATATTTAAAGGTTTAAACAAGGGTCTCATATCCTTTTTACAGCACACGCTTGCCAAAATGAGTTTTGGAACATATCCAAATTTTAGAACACACCTGACCCAAAATATTAAAATCAAAAACGTAAAAAAAATTCCACACACCCCTTCTGCCCAATCCCATACTCTCTCACGCATGTGATTTGGCGCCTCGCACTGTTTTTCTTTTCGGAAATAAAAATATTTGTATTTATAACAGATTATTCAAAGAGTTAACAAAACAAACACTGAAGTTTTTCTGAAGAGTTTAGATCTCTGATATGATCATGAAACAAAGCTTCCTATTATGTCAAAATAAAGATGTGTTTTGTATATAAAAATGTAGCAGCCGTGCGTTTTTGATTTGATGTCTGAGGGTTAGTTGTAAAAAAATCCATCCAGAGATAGCATACACACAGACACACACGCACTGATGTTTATTTGTTCTTGTAATGTAGTAGATTTTAAGTCAATTGAGATGTTACAAGATTGGTTTGGATCCAATACAGCGTTTCTACTGATTTCAGCCTGATGTCAAAACCTACTGAGACCAATATACTGAATTTTTTACTAGACCTTGAATTATGTCTCTGAAACAGACAAAGTAACTGCTCATATCTGGTTTGGACGTCATTTCTGGAATGTTTTTGTGCTTTGAGTTAAGCTTGAACTGTGTAAAAAGCTGGAGGAGATCCATAGCATTGTCATCATTAACCGGTGCTTTCCCTGAAATGGGAATAGAATGGCCTGTTTTGACACAATATATTTCTGAATAGGTGGCTGTGCCGAGGTTCGCAGTGGGTATTGTCATTGGCAGAAATGGGGAGATGATAAAGAAGATACAGAATGATGCTGGAGTGAGAATCCAGTTCAAACCAGGTCAGTTTGGCAAATGAAACCTCCTGCTGATTTGATGTTGGCATGGTAGCTGAATGATGGATCAGCAGAACTGAGTTTCAGTCCTGACTTCAGGAGTTGTGCATTCTCGTATCCAGTTTATCTGAACTTGTGCATGACCTGGTACAAACAATGGAGTCTCAATGAACTGAGGTCACACGAGGGCAGAGTTATGTCATCCAAATCCCTTAAGTCTATAAAGGAGATGCAACCGTGGCCTCTGAAGTGTTCCCAGATTTAGACGAGATTAATAATACGGAGTTGTTTTATACACTCAGTGGCTTTAATAATTACAGTATGTATTGCATGTTTCACATTTATATTGCCAAATAGTCGGAGCAAGGTTTACAAATATGAAATGGTTTGTATGTCTCATGTAGTCTGTGGAGGTGTATTTCGGTTTGCATTGTCTTCAGCTGTGTGGGTAAAATAATTAAATGTTTTGTCTCAGATGATGGAATCAGTCCAGATCGGATTGCACAGGTGATGGGGCAGCCGGACAGATGTCAGCATGCAGTCCACCTCATTAACGAACTGGTCCACACAGCACAGGTAGAGGTGTGTGTGTGTGTGAGACAATTCGGTACACGATGTTGTACGGAGAATACGCAGTACGACGGAGATAACACAATTAGTCTAACAACCTTTAGAAAATTTCTCATGATGGCACAGATGAGCTGGAAAACTAACCAAGCCTTCGCTGTATAAGAACTGTACTGAACTGTGATGTCAGAACTAGTGTGAACTGAACTGTGTCCGTTCTGTGTGTATATAGCTTTATAGTTACGATCAGAAGTGTGTGTATACTTCTTATATATATATATATATTTATATATTTTAGTGGTGGGCTGTTATCGGCGTTAACTGCTGCATTAACGTGAGACTCTTATCGGGCGATGAAAAAAATATCGCCGTTAATCTAGTCACACCGTTGGGTTGGGACCTGGGTCTATATTACGCAAGCTATGATGATTTTCAGCTTGATATTTTAGGATGTATA
>JBBMFX010000080.1:6839882-6868440 GCA_037832545.1 Rhabdalestes septentrionalis | reverse complement strand
TTTTTGCGTTTGACCATAACTATACAGCTATATACATCCAAGAGCACCCGCTAATTGACAAAACAGCTTTATTATATGTTGGTGTTAAACAGTAAAAACACATGCCTATTTTCATAGTGTAAACCCCAAATTCGTCCCACATATGCTCCCAAAACACTTTAATTTAATTTTAAACTCAGTTTCATACTTTACCGTTAACGAAAATATAAAGGTAAGCCCATACAGACTGTACTGTATTTCATGCACGGGCATTTTCTTTGGTATGCGCTGTCATGTACTTTGGTATAAACAGGTAAAATACAGTAAATTAAATATAAATGAATCGCTGATTCTTGGTGTCACAGCAGTTAAACAGTGTACACGCTTTAACTCGTAACATTTCTGATGGTTTGTTTTTCTCAGGAGAGAGATGGTTTTGGTGGTGCATTAGGATCCAGGGGCCGGGGTAGAGGTCGAGGTGACTGGACCATGGGGGCTCCAGGAGGACTGCAGGAAGTAACCTACACGATACCAGCAGACAAGTGTGGACTTGTGATCGGCAAAGGTAGTGTTTTGTGTACTTTGTCCCTTGTATTTACATGAAATAAAGCCCATCTTTATAGCCTTAAATGCTTTGTAGCTGAATATTTTCCAAATCGGCAATTGAAGCTTATCTGATCCGCTGTAAACATTCATCGCTTGGCTTGAGGGCCTGATTATTTCCGCCCACCAAAATGCAGCCGCCCTATGAAAACCGGTTCTGTACATATATGACCCAATATTGTCTTTCAGTGCATATTTTAATGTACATGCCGTTTTTTTTTTTTTTTTTAGGGACCCAGAAATCAGAAACCCAAAAACCTCCGACAGTAGTTCTGAACAGTTTCAATAAGATACGTGAGCTAATATGTCTGAGCCACCCACTAATTGAATGAGCATCTAAATAGGGGAGGTTTAGAGGAGATGTCAGCTGGTCTGTGTCCAGTCGCTTTGCCTGTAGTCATTTTAACACTGATTCTTTCAGTGGGTGTGGAGTCTGTTAGTTTGGCCACCTTTAGATGAGCACTGGGCAGCTGGTGGCCTAGCAATCAAATTGTTAGCGGCACCTCTGCTGTACCCTTGTGCAATGTACCGTCCCCTCCCCAGGCACTGTGTTCCTGGCTGCCCACTGCTTCACTTGGTGATTGGGTTAAATCAGTGGTGGAGGAAGTACTGAAGCGTAGTACTTAAGTAAAAGTACTAATATCCTGCAAAACATGTACTCAATTAAAAGTACTACATTAACAATCTTACTTAAGTGAATACTAAGTACTTTTAAATTTACTTTAAAATATTTTTTAAGTGAAAGTACTCACACAATGGTTTGTCTCAAGGTTTGAAGTGTGACCTTTTCTAAAAGAATTGTAGATTTACTGACTTATGCCTCTACCAATGTCTTTGCTCGTAATAATTACAAGGAAACATACAGTATATGTATATACTGATGGTATTACGCGATGGCCAGCACTGGTAACATTTGATTTCCTCTAGTCAGAGATGACCACTGATTGTGAAACGCCACATTAAGGAAGGTTGAAAATGGGTTAACAAAATGTGTCTGGGTAAAAATAAGCACAAATATTTACATTCACTTTTAATTTAACTACAGTCAACTGTGGCATGCTTTTTTATTACTTATCTGTGCTTTGTCTTGAAGTTTTTGTTGCTTTCTTGCTGTCATAACAGTTACGTTGAGACTCCCACTCCTGCTATACACTTTCAAAGGTGTCTAGTCCCTCTGCTTACACTCCCCATGGATTATATTTTAAATGATCAATACCAAGCCCCTGATCAACCAATGAAAACACATGTAATAGATGGGATATTGAGGAATGTATTGGCATTTTGGGTTTTGCCAGAGCCCGGTACTCGAACAATAAGAGGCACCAAATTCCAGCTATAAAATATCCCTGGTCCAGTTTACCTTGAAATATATTTAACCCACATGGTTAAAGAATAATTGTGACTTGATGTGCATTTGATGGATCATGTAAAAAACACTGATAGGTTAGATGCTTGTTTCCTTATTTCAGGCTTTTGTGATAACATGGCCAGGTTACAGTATGACCAATATACAGTATGACCAAATTTTTTTAATTAAACCATCAAAAACCTAAATGGCTTATTGCTGGGTTCTGCCTTTTGCACAAACCATAATCTTTATGCCATGATTGTGAAAACCTCCCTTCTCAAATCCTCTGTCTTGTTAAACTCCTTAAGTCTGAAAGGCACGTTTCATTGTTTTGTCTAAGTGCATCTTTTCACTCAGCATTTAAGACCACCAGCAAAACTCTCACGCCATTTACAGCCCCCCCCTCTTCTCCTTCATTCCCCATAACTAAACCCAGCCCAGTGAGTTGGCCAGGGCTGGGTCTAGTCCATGAACTGAACGGTCAGTGTCTTTATTCATTTCTCTGTCGTGCTTGGAGAGCTCATAATGGCTTCATTATTGCAGAAGTTAAATTTGTTTGACAATAGCTTAATGGCCCATGCCTAGTCCATCGGACTTGGCGAGCAGTCCAAAGTAGGCGGAGACTCATTGAGGAATGTTTTCAGCCTGGGGTCGGGTTGGGTCAAGCGAGTGTCACCCTGAAGTGAACAAACGTGTAATTGATTTTGGGGACATCCCTACACCCCCTCCTCCATTGGTGCATACACCCACAGGAAGCTTTTTAAAAGACATTCTCACTGGGCAGGGGACCATGAGATAAAGCTCCCCCCCCAATACTCCTCAGCCTTTTCCTTCATATGGCAAAGAATAGCCTGGATCCAGGGAAGGATACGCTCTAAATTCACTCTTGGTTTACACTGCCGGCAACGGAGTTCTCCCGTAACCATTGATAACATGTCAATGTGTTAGTGTTGCTCGTCCAACCTTCCAGGAACAAATTGCGATTGTCTGCTTCCTATACATGATGATAAGGTCATAAATGGAAAGCATTTGTCAGACCAGAAGCTCTGTAAGTGGTTGACGAGTCCAAGTGAACTTTTTTTTAACTGGGCTCCAATTTTTTGAGTACAAAAGGACACAGAAAAAAAAATATATATAAATAAACTTAAAACATTTACTCAAAACCAAAAATAAAAGTGCAGTTTAATACAAGGTCTTTTTTTTTTAAACAAACACACAAATATTATATCTGCTTTCAGGTGGAATGCTGGAATGCAAATATGAGCTAAGACTAATTTTTTTTTTTTTAATAGATGTAGCTATATATGGTAACCATGCATTTAAACTTTTGATTTGCTCCATCAAGTAAACTAGGATTTTTTATGTTAGTATATCTGTGTTCCTCACGGAAGCCCAGTATTACTTGTAGTCTTATTCATCAGTACTTCATTCAATTAAATCAGTTGTAATCTGGAACGGAACATGTGTTCTCCTTAACAGCTTACAAAATATCAACTAATTTTTTACAAACAAATCAAATCTTGAAACTTTTTCCTGCTTTCTTGTGTGTGTTGGTCTAATGTTAACTTTGCTATCAGATATACACTTAATTACATACAGAGAATGGCTTTAAACAATTTGCATTTTAGACTTTTGCACAGTACTGTTCTGAGATGATACAAAAACAAACCTGACTCTGTGGTGGTCACAGCTGGTCTAGAAGTGACTCCAACACATTTGGGCCTTCCACAGGTGGAGAGACCATTAAGAACATCAACCAGCAGTCTGGAGCTCATGTAGAGCTGCAGAGGAATCCTCCTCCCAACACTGACCCCAACGTGCGCATCTTCTCCATCAGAGGAACCCCTCAGCAGATCGAGATGGCCAGACAGCTGATCGACGAGAAGATAGGGGTACGATTTGTGGACCAATACTGAATTATAATTGGGTTTATACTGTAAGCAGTAGGCCATTAAAGCTCTGACCATGCTTTGATGCAATTATTTAGGAGAAAATTAAGTGCATCTCATTAATTGTCATTTTGGTTCAAGCATACATGATTTTGATACAGTATACAAAAAGACCAAATATACACCAAAAGACACTAGTCTATTTTCCCCAAACTGTGATGGGTGTTGCATCTATCACAGTTTGGGGAAACTAGACTAGAATACGAATTAAATTTTATTTTAAGGCACATGCTGTTGAATAGCCATCTTCAGAATATTGGGTAACAAAGTATGAATTCATTTTAATGCCAACAATAGATTATAATATTCTTTTCACCTTTTTATCTCCTTTGGAGTGGCTCAGCAGTGCTAAGACTAGATTTTTCTCATTTATTTTTTGCCAATTAGATTGTGCTAAAGGACCCATGGTATTGGAATATTTGGGTCCATGCTTCTGAAATCTAATCTTGAATTTAAGACAACTTTAACTCACACTTATGAGACTGTCTAGAAGTCAAGGCTCAAAACATGAGATTGAACTGGGCATATTTGGATATTTGTCACAGTAGATAAGCTCCTCTGCCACTTTGTTTCATAGGAAGAGATTTACAAACTTGCGATCAGTGTGAAAATATCTGACGCAGCAGAAGAAAAGGAAAAGCATGATAGAATCAGGATGTGGGCTTTTTTTGTCAGGGCAGCTTCTGAGGCTCTAGATACCGTTTTTGGTAGTGAAGCATGTTTATTTGCTAGTGGCACAGATTTGGTTGTGTTGGGTTATTGATTAAATCAAATTTTCAAAAGATGGTGGTATATGTTAAATATTTTCCTGATGGATCTGAATTGAGTTGAGTCCTCTGTGTTTATTCGTGTTCCATTTGTCTAGGCTCTCCTGTTGCTTTGAGCACTCTAGTAGGTGGTCTTAATTCGCACAACCCCCACACACCCAATCCTTTTGTTTTGAGGTGCGCTAGTACCTTTGGAAAATGTGAGGGGTTTATCCTGCCCACTATCGATCAATCTGCATTGCTTAATGGGGTGCGTGAGGACCTGTGTGTGACCTTTTGAATTTGTCTGGCTTGTTCATTCACTCTGCCTCTGTCCTCTTCCTGCAGGCCTCAGGGTTGGGGGGCAGCAGCAGTTTTGGCCTCAGTCCTTTTACTCAAGGCCCCGCTACCCCACACCAGAAGTGAGTGTTGTGTATATTTTGGAACGTTGTACACAAAACAGACAATGACCGTTAGCATTATTTTGTCAGAAACACCACTTATAGAGCTTGGCAAGTCATTTTATTCATTAAATGAATTAAAAATGCGCAGGCTGAGGCACTGTGAACTTTGCCTGGGACAGAATTACTTGTGATTGTAAGTAATTCAGGTTTTAATGCATTTTCAATATATCATATACTTGTTTACATAAGGTGGCAAAAATGTGTAACTTTTTACAGTAAAAGAGACCCTTTTTCATTGATATTCTGGGGTTCTTTATGGTTTTTGTCCAAAAAGTTTCCATATTGACTGTGCTGTGCTGAAAAATGGATATGAGATGCACATGCATGTTAGATTATTAGAAAAGAAAAAGTAATGCATTAACCGTGGAAATATTCTCAGGGATCTAAAAAAAATTAATAGTGCCTGTTTCCTCTTTGCCAGTTATATGAATTAAGGTTTTTTTGGTTTGTTTGGTTTTTTTTAACTATGTCTGTTTTTGTGGTAGTGGACCGCAGACTTTCATGACCGGAGGTTGGGGGGCTACATACCAGACATGGCAACCCCAGGGCCAGCAGGACCCCAGTAAGTATTCTTACTAAGGCTACATATTGGGAATACATTTCTACATACTGTTGCTTCCCTGTTCCTTGAAATATGTTGAAAAAAGGTGAAATAATTAGACATGGTTCAAGACTGACCTGCATTATTTTGAAGAATAATTACTAGGTCATGCACAGAAACACTCATCTGAAACTGAGCTTTGTCAGGATGTTCACAGCACACAGTCAAAACAATTTGGTCAGAGGATTAATCTGCATGCTGCAGCCATGTGCTAGATCAGTGTCGCCAGTGGCAGTCTTGCCTGATGCATAATGTGTGTATATTAAGGCTTTTTAAGCCCTAATTCTCTCGAATGAATCGCTTGAAGTAATCACAGCCTGCACTTTTGCCACTTCTGTGATGTAAATAGCAGATCATTTAAAAAAATGGAGAAAAAGGAAGTGGTTTCATTTGCATCACGTGCTGATTTCCGGTTGCAGGGGCTTCATTCTCCAACTCTGTCGTCTGTTTGTTCACAGGTCACAACGGATCTCAGACAGGCCAGATGGATTATTCCAAAGCGTGGGAGCAGTATTATAAAAAGCTAGGCAAGTTTCCCAAGTGCCCCAACTCACTTTGCCTAAACTCGGTTGACTAAACGGGACACTGTTGGCTACATTGTGGTCTGTTATATTTAGAAGTATATTGGTACCAGCAGCATCTCATAGCTTCTCAGGATAAATTCATTGTAGTGTTCAGACGTTAATGGTGCTGATGTCTTTTGTTAATGTAAAGGTCAGCAAAGCCAAGCCCAGAGCTCCGGTCCTGACTACAGCAAAGCATGGGAGGAGTATTACAAGAAACAAAGTGAGCTCTCTTCCATCCTCTCTGAAGAATAGAGTTGATTACCGGATTAATTACTTAATAAAAAAAGAACTCAACCTGCAGACTCACAATAGAGGCCCATTATTTCCCATCATTAAATATCCAGAAAAGGACATTTGGGATGTTTCCCCTGTAGAAGTGAAAACAAAACACAATATTTTTACATCTGAAGAAATTCCCCTTGGCTTGTAAATGTCACAATAAACGAAACACTCTGCCATAAGGTCATAGATCCCTAGTTTCTTTATTTAGGGAACACAGTTGTATCATACTCCATTGCATTTTGTGTTTTCTATAAATATTAAAATTAGGAAATGGTTAAAAATCTCATTTCACATGAAAATTTAAATCAATTGAACTCATGTAATTGAAAACTGAACATTCCATGCTTTTTTTTTTTCCAAAATAGAATTTGATGTATTGTATGTGATTTATTATTAAAGCTCCATGCACTCCGCAGTCTGATTGATTCATATATGGGCAAATTATGGGGAAATTCTCATGCATATAATTGATTACTCTGCTACTGTTTAATTCAAATAAATTACAGGATACTGATACACAGTTGGAATTTAAGGGCCTTGTCGCACTTTCAAGAGAATTATTTGCAAAAGAGGCTTTTCCTGTACCTGTAATAAGTGTTCTGAGGAAGTACTGGAAATAATGATCTGGTAATTGACAGCTTGTTAGATAGAAATTAGATTGGAAAGAAGTATCTTTTTTCTTAAACTTTGTCTTTTTCCTCTTTCAGGTCAGGGTGCAGCTCCTGGGTCTCAGCAGAGCTCCCCTCCAGACTACAGTGCTGCCTGGGTGGAGTACTACAGACAACAGGGGGCTTACTATGGCCAGGGGGCTCAGCAGACACAGGCTCCAGGCCTTCAGGTACACGCGCACACATCACAGACATGACAGGAAGCTTTGTTTCATGATCATATGTCGTGTAGAACCAGAAGTCTTAAATATTAAAAAAGTGCAAAAACGTAACTTAAATATTCGTTGGTTATTTAAAAGGTTTAGAAGTAAAGTAGCTAAATATATTTTTATTTCTGATCATGAAAAACTATAAGTGCGAGAAGCTCCGTTTTCTTTGTGTGAGACTTTTGACTGTTGAGATACTGTAAATGCAGAAACTGGAACATAGATTTTTAACATGTTTAGACACTGAGCTATGCAAATCTATCACAATACTACCGTGTGTCCAAGGTAAGTTTTAATATGCATTTAATGTGTAAGTAATGCATGAACAGGTCAATCTTAAGGGTTAATGGGGATCTAAGTGTTTGTTGTATATCAATCCTTGCAGAGCAGACAGAAAAACTGAATGCGTATGTGCCGTTGTTCTTTAATAACCCGTATTTAATCAAGTCTCATTTCCTCTTGCAGGATCATTAGAGCGGATACCCTTTAGTTGAAGATTTTTGAATGATTGAGAAGATGAAACAAACCTTTTGTAACAGAGGTTTCTAGATTTGCAACGCCTTGAAGACTTTTACTTTTTTTTTCTTAGTGAGAAACACTAGCTGTAGAATGACTTATACAATTAAAAAAAAAAACAGGAAAAAAAGAATTTCTAAATCAGGAACGTAAAATTGTTACTAAATACTTGTGTATACCATTTATTTGAATGAACAATTTCCGGGATCCTTTTTGGGACACCAGAGCTGTTTTTTTGTTTTCTATTCTTCCTTTTTAATTCAAGTGAATTTCGCCAAAACGAACCCCGGAATTGTAACATTTCAGCGATCGCAATATAATCTATTTTTTCTAGTTCTGTTGCAATAAAATCGTAATTACGGGCTTAGCAGTCTTGAATACATTTTTGTTTTGTTCTCGTCATGAAATGTTTTAAGAATGTGTAAACGATGTTTTTTTTCTTTCCTTTTACATAAAGCAATTTTAATTCAGTGAGATGATAAAACTGTGATGTTTTGTTACAGCAAAAATGTCTTTTTTTTTCTTTTTTTTTTTTTCTTGTTACACAATACGGTGAGTGATGTTTGCAAACAGCAGTCAATTCCTAATTTAATTCCTCTTGTGTTTTGTATTCTGTTTTTCATTGTCATTTTATTGTACTCTGGTTAAAAAAAAAAAAGGTGCAATATCTTATTTCATATTTGAAACAAAGATGGATTTCTCTAATATTTTGACAGACGTTTATCTTGTAGTTCTTAGAGGTTTTTATTTTATTTTTTTTTTAAGGCATATGGAAATGTAATGGCTAATTTTTTTATAACCTCGATCCGATGATACGGGAAAAGGGTGGTCTTGCGTATTGTGAGTTTATTGCCTTTGCTATCTTGTAAAACTATGTATGTACTCAGATACTTGACTAAATAGTTTATTTAAAAAATATATATATATAAAATCAAAGAAGTTTTTTTTTTTTTCCTTCAAGGAGTCATTTTTGCAGGAAAACTGTCCGTTTTTCTGTTCTGTTTTCATACTGAAATTTTTTCAAAGATTGTGAATGTGTAATTTGAAATTTGATGTTGCATCTTCATATATGGACAAAATGAGAGATGATGGGTTTTTATGTATGTTCTGTACTTAAACTGTTCAAGACTGCTAAGCCTCCAGATTCCTATCTGTGT
Organism: Rhabdalestes septentrionalis; assembly: GCA_037832545.1. Classification (NCBI taxonomy): domain Eukaryota; kingdom Metazoa; phylum Chordata; class Actinopteri; order Characiformes; family Alestidae; genus Rhabdalestes; species Rhabdalestes septentrionalis. The sequence continues at coordinate 6,859,355 of JBBMFX010000080.1, read as the reverse complement.
ATTAATTAATTGTAGTTTTTTATATTCTAAGTATTAAGATCAAAGTTGTCTTATTTGGTACCACCCGGCTCCCCTCTGATGCCCCAACCAGTACACACTGTGGACTCATGTACAGTCCGATGCTAATACCTTTTTAAGTAATTATTTTTCTTTCTACTCTGTGTGATCTAATATATGTATGAATGATTAGTTACAAATTGAATCTAGTATTAACTTCATTGCTTAATGAAAAGGGATATTATAATTTCAAATGTTTAATTTTAGTGGGGTTTTTTTTGTTTTTGTTTTTTCTTTTTTCCCTCATGTGTACAGGTAACCGTGTATTAAAAACATCAAAAGACTACTTTGTGTTTTTTCTCTATTTTATCCTTTTACTTCTTTTCTTTGTTTTTCCTGTAACACATTCCAGTTCTTGGATTCATTTCGAAGGGCCACGCAGCTGAAAATGGTCTTTTTCTCGCGTTGTTTGCAGAATGACTGTTATGAATCACTTTGTGTTATTTGTGATGTGAAGAAGAAATCTATTTTCTATGCTACTTTATAGTCTTTAACAGTTGAAATAAACGGCATGCAAGTTATTTGTGTTAAGATGTAGAGTTCATTTTGTATAGTTTAACCCTTTTTGTTTATTTTTGACCATATAAAAAAATACGTTCATGTATACGCAGATATTAGTTTATGGTTGCTAGCTGTTTCTCTATATTGGGTAATTGCATATTGCTATTTCATGCACAATCATGAATCGTGTGGTTTGTTTAAATAAGCTATTTACAAAAAAATCTATTTTAGCCCCAAATGGGGTTTACTTTCCTTAACATACTAATTATTGTAGCTCTTTTAAACATTATATGCAATTTTCTGCCTACAACCATGGCACTTTCCAAAGAATTCCTATCCGTGAATGAGAAATACCAATTCACGTTATGATTTTTGTTTAAATTACAGCTTCCAAGAATTAAATTGCGTTAATATTGCAACTTCTAAGAGCTACATTGGGCTAAATAATTTCACTTCTTGAAGCAGGAAAGAATGAATCCTGTGCTTCTGTCCTTTTAGTTGCATTGTACATCTGTCCATCTCTCGTAATCTGAAACCTCATGAAATATCGATGTCCTCATCTTGTCCGTCGGAAAATGTGAACTATTAAAACGCTCAGATCTTCAATAAGTGGAGGAAGAGTGTTGGGGCTGAAGTGAGGGTGGTCTGGACTCATACAGGGTGGGTAGTGTGTGTTGCCTGGGGCGTGACGATATGTAGCTGGACAGCAGGCGCTCGGCTCCTCAGATCTGGGTGTCCATTAACCTCTCAAACCCCAAGGGTTCCTATGTGGGTCCTCACTCTCAAAAACCTATTGGTTAGTCACTGAATAAAATGAAGTAGGTATTGAATAATATGTCTATAGTAATAAGCTTTGGATGCTTGAGAAGTTATAACATATATGGGCCTGTTTAAAAAAAAAAAAATGTTTTTACAGCATAATTACAATTTAGACTTACTCTGTGCTACTTAATATCTGGGGTGTATTTGGTTTCCTGTAATGGGGTTCCAATTAAGCTTTTTAGTAGTGAATGTCAAAAAGACCTAAACTGATAGTTTAATGTGTTGTTTTGATGTAAAATATGTAATTATAGATGATCAGCAATCGAACTCCAACACAATACTTCATACATACAAACACACACTAAATAGATACCTTGACTTAAAACCTTCTGTATTGTGGTTACTAAATAGTAGTTTTCATTCAAGGCTTAGTCTTAATTTTTAAATAAAATTTTAAATAAAAGCAGTTTTATGTAGTGAAACAATTTGCAGTTCAAATGGTCTAAAATGCAAATATTGCTGCAAGAACACACTTTTCAAAATTCGTTTTTCGTATATTGTATATTGTGTGTTATTACTGAATAGGCAGCAATGATTAATATCACCTTTGATTACATACTTTTGAACAGCCAACACACTCTAAACTTTGTAAACTATTTTCTTAGGGTGATAATTACAAAATGTGCAACAAAAAAAAAACAATTGAAGCTGCGTGTGTTAAACAAGTGAAATGTTTGGATAAAGCCCCACAAATATAAGTGTACCAGAAATTCAGAAAATGGGCCTTTTAAGTTGTAAGGTTTGGCCTGCTGGTGGCTCCAGGACATTTAAATGGCTAACTGATTGTGACTGTTCTCATAAAGGCAGCATTGAATGAAGAATCACTTCTTTGCTCGGATTAGAGGTGTGTGTGTGTGTGTGTGTCATGAAGACTAAACCACTGTCCTGTAGGGTCGACAGGCAGATGCCAGCCAACTGTGGAATCTCCTCAGGCCTTGTTTACCTGTTTTATTATTCTATTAACACAAAATCCAAATAAAACAATTAGTTTTGTTTTCTCCTCTAGGAGATCCCCTCATTCAGCACCACTGATTTTAAGCTCATTCCCAAAGCCTGTAGGATTTAAACTGGGTGTGTTTGAAGGAGGAAAACTAAAACCCTAATCTCTGAAGGACCGTGGCCCTCTAGGACCCGAGTCTGATACCCCTTCAGGGTCTGCGTGCTTAAACACACTTGGGCACGATCTTCCTCTGGCCTTCAGGGAATCCACAGAGATAGATCAGCAAAAAAGCCAGCAGTGTGTGTGTTGTGTGTACTCTCCTGTATATATTCCTCTATATATAAATGCTGGGCTATTACTAATTTTAGTCATGATTAATCGCATGCTTTTCTGTGATTAATCAAGATCAATCACATTCTTATACACAACATTAAACCATTAAGTCAAACTTTTCCTTTTAAAGTACTGCTACATGAGCTACATGAGTGCAATAACATTTGGTTTGTAAAAACACTTAAAAAAAATTAGGAGCTTTTAAACAGCAGTGTTCCCTTTAACACAGTTACAGTTACATTTCAACTATCTCTGCAAAACATGAATATAATCAAATCAAAAATAAAATCAAAGCTATTTGCCGGAGCAGGGCACTCACATTTTATCTAGTTTGTTATTAAAATACAAGTCCAGAGCATGAGGAGCAGAACCATTATAGCAGCTTAAAAAGAAAAGATCACACTTAGGCTCAACTAGTTACCAGTATTGCAAAAGGAGAAGAAAGGAAGAAGAAAACAACATTTCTACCATTCAATGCATATTAATATAAGATTCTATTCTAAGCTAAATAATGAGACAAAAAAGATTTAAGGGAAGGTTTTATTTCCAGAGTGTCAAAATGCATAAGGTTTTTTTTTAAATCTTAAAGTACCAAATGAATGCATGATGCATTATTTATGTTTAAGGGTTTTACTGCTCTTATACTGCTATTTAAAAGTTTGGAAGCACTTTGTACAATAATATAAAACCAGTCTGTTCATGGCACAATAACATAACAGTATATTATATGGTAATATAACCATATGGTTTTAATAGAACATTATCAAATAACCAGGTGTTTATAAAAAAACCTCTACATTATATGAGGTGTATGCCTACACACTCAAAAGCTTTGTAAACCATTTTCTGTGGACGTGAATAACTAACAGGGCATAAATACGATAATTTAGGCTGCATTTGTAACAAACAAAAGCTTTGGCAGAATTTCTGGCAACAGGAATACATCAATAATGCACAGTTTGATGGAGGTAAATGATGAGTCTTTGTTTCATTCCACATTGTATCTTCCTACAACACACTAATGATTTCATGGTGGTCCAGCGCCGCGCACTCTATTGAGTGCATGCCGAGGGACTGAGCACTGGAGGATTTGCAATATTCAGACCATCTCTGGGCATTGCATTGAAAATATGTGCGCACAGCAGCAGGGGGCTGTGGTGGCAGGGCACATATCCCCCACCCCCCTACCCCTGAAGCATCTGCTCAATGATCCAGCCTTGATTTCCATTCTCTTGTGTGTTTTTAATAATATGCACGGCTCTCTCAGATAAACTCCATGGAGAATGTAACATGTCTTAGTTGGTTTAATCACTTTCAGGATTAAAGCTACCTGTCAGATCCAGAGGATTTAGGCTGGGAGATGATCAGTTTTTTTGTTTGTTTTTTTATTTTAGTTTACTGTTTCATATTCATCCTATCAATGTCCTATCAGTAAGCAAACACAAGACTACAGTGAATGAATGATAATGATATAAGTATATATTTGAACTATTTGTAATGAATTGTAAAGTTGACCACCCTTCATAAATCTATTGACAATGTGGCCTAACAGGTTTACAAGCTATTCTAAGCTTTTAGCTGTTGGCCTATTCACTCCTCTATAAATAGTAGCCTATTACTATTATAATTTATTGTTGGATCATAAAGAGCCGCCTCAGGAGAGCATCCCCCCACACCTTCCCAGGCCGGTGTCCCGAGGAGTTAAGCAGATGTTGTGGAGCCGAGCTCACCTTTCCTGCAGGTTTATGCCCATCCTCCATGCTGAGAGATCCACCTTCAATTGTCTTTAATGGCACAAAATGAAGCGCTCCCAAAGGAAAAAGGGTCATTTCTGCTGCTATGTATTTCGGTATAGAATTATGTAATCTTAGATAAAAACATTTTACACACACACACACACACACACATATATATATACATAAATATATATACATACATACATACATACATATTCTTTTCGCATCCTTATTTTGTAATATATGTGGCATTTTACAGGTCAGTAATGCGGAATAAAAAACAAGTCCTTTTTTGTTTTAAAATGTATTAACCTTCTGTGTATACATTTCTAAGCAAATAATAGCACATTTTTAGATAACATTAGGTTAGCATACATCCCAGTTGGTATTACAACTTACTGATAAATACAAAGACACTATTATTTGCTGAAAAAAATGCATATATAAATATCAATATGAACATAACTGAGTGCTTTTGCTGCTACCTGGTTAAAGAAAAATGTTTCTGCAGGGAAAAAAACTGATTTAAAAATGTTAACTTGCTGTTCTTTGGAAGGTGCCGAAGGTGTTATGATCATTACTCTGGAACCTGGGCCTGTTCTGACCATTTTTGCTGCATTGCGGAAAAATGCTACCATACGGCACTCTATCGATTTATGCTACCCTGCCGAAAAATGCTCCATTTAAGCTTATACGGTTTGTAGTCAGTTTACAACACTGATAATGAAGGGAAATGGATGACTAATATACATAATCAGAGAAAAATATACTTTATTTAAAACATTTTAAATAGCAGTGTATTGATTCATGCTGCCTTATAGAAAAATGCTACCTTGAAGCTTATTCAGTGTATACAAATATTAGGTAAATAACAGGATCTATGTCTTGGCTGTTTTTGGGGGGTGGGAGGATCATAATGTTTATAAAGCTATATTACTTCCAGCGCCCAAGTTCTGAACTCTGAGGGTACCTTGTTTTATAACCAACTAGTTCAAACGTGAATGCCCTGCAATGGCAAATAGCTTTGGTTTTATATTTGAATTGATTCGAACTGAACTGATTCTGAACTGCTTATAAAAATCTCCTTATTTGTTTAAAGATTTTGAAAACCAATTTTTGCGTGTAAAAGTGCGCTTAATCCCAGAAAAAACACCATATGTGTATATATGTTTTTTTTAATTAATAAATATTTAAAGTACTGTTTGAATATGTAATTAAACTTATTGAGTTACATTTTTTTCAACTGATTTAATAGGTTATAAATACTATTATATGTCTGCTGTTAGAGATGGAATCGACAGAGCTTAATTTATTTGAATTTTTTTGCATAACTTAACATACCATTGCACGCAGCTGTTAAACTGAACCCAAGTGTAAAGAGCATTTACCTCAGATCCTCTCAGTCGCTGACCATGTTTTCCTGGTGGTTCTCATGCCAGAGCTGGGCTGTCAGCCTGTCCTCAAAAACAGCGTGCAGGATTGATTTTGCACCACTTTCTCTTCCACGGCGCGCTACTGTGAATAGAACCAAATAAAGATGTTCTCCCCGCTGGAGCGTTCAGATACAGCGCAGCAATGCAGGGAAAAAATGGACAGAATCGCAAAGGAGGAGAATAAAAGGTAAACACAGGCACAGTTAAACACAGCGACAGAATGTGAGGGTTTCAGACAAAACCCTGTGACCAAGTATCCCTTTATAGGAGGAGCAGGACAATGCAGTGAAGAGCATTGCTCTCCTTAGACAAACCTTCACACCTCTGTGGAGAAAAATGTGTGTGCAGTTTCTCAAGAAAGATCCTGAAGAGTTCGAAAAAGCCAGACAATTCAGAAGCAAATTACAGTCACAAAGGTGATCTTTCAGTTTTGTTTTTATAACAAACAGTTTTTGGTCAACACAATTACACTAAATTTTATAGTTACTAATAAGATGCACATGTACAAAAAACACCTTTATACCACTTAACTAATGAAGAAAACTACCCCATTTATTTGACAAAATATTTGTTTCTTCACTTTAGAATTGATCTCTATTATGAATTGTTTATAGACAATTAAATACAAATGTAAATCTTTCTATCAGGACAGTTTTCTTTGCAACATGTGTGAGAGAGAGAGATTGAAATCTTGAACAGGTTGTGCTCTCTCTCTCTCTCTCTCTCTCTCTCTCTCTCTCTCTCTCTCTCTCTCTCTCTCTCTCTTTCTCTCTCCCCCCACACACACACACTCGCTTGCCCTCCATTCGTGGGCTTCCAGAGGGGGCTGTGTCCTCCTCAGAGAGTTTCTCTTTCAAAGGGGAAACAACTCTGTAGAGGGAGGGCTGAGCCATTAATAACTCATTAGCGAGGGGGCTGAACCCTGCCCAATATAAGGGCACCCCCGGCCTCAGAGCAGGACACTCACTTTCAGGCAGCTCGTCCTGTCACTGGTAGCAGGGCTCCCTCATTCTTTTTGCGCGTCCGTCTGTCAGGCCAGTGTTCTCAGGCACCAGGGCCATGGGGTCAGTGCTGCCGGCGGAGGCGCTCCTGATGAAGCCTGGGTTCAAGCCCCAAACTCACTCCCTCTGCGACATTATCACCTCCGACATCCTGCACAGCTTTCTGTATGGACGCTGGAGGAACGTGCTGGGGGAGCATCTGTCAGAGGAGAAATACCACCACCACCACAACAGCGTCAGTCCCAAAACCGCCTTCACTGCTGAGGTCCTGGCGCAGTCGTTCGCTGGAGGTGGGTTCCAGTTCCTATTTACTTTCTATTGCTGTTGACATCTCATCAGTTTCTCTCTCTCTCTCTCTCTCTCTCTCTCTCTCTACCTATCTATTTATCCATGAAGATAGACACACAACATGCACAGACACTCGCGTTCATCTAGTAGGTCCTCTATAATGCCATCTATATTTAATTTCTAAATTTCCCAAAATTGTCTTTCAAAGCTTGGGTTGAACAAGGAGAGGAGATGTCTGCTTTGTGTTCAGATGTTGAAATCTTTAGTAACTCAGATTTGATATGAGCTAAAATATGTTTTAATTCAAATGTGTTGAAAATGTTACATGAAAGTAACTCTGATTTTGGAAATCGGTACTGCATGACCTGTTATAAATGTCTAATGAATGTTCCTTACCCAAAATTAGTTATATATATTATATATTAAGCTAAGTAGCTTAAATTACATACATTATGAATTAGAATGAAAGGAGTCTGGTATAAAATTAGAGTTGAAAGGAGTCTGGTGTATATAAAGTATAAGCAAGTTCAGGTTACCTGTTGTGAGCTTGCAATGTCTCACTAAGAGGCGTGAAATAGCTGCGTGCCTTTTTTCACATGGAGAAGAGAAAGGGAAAGAAAAAGGAGCTCAGTGAGGTCTCATCTACCGCTGTCAGAGGGACTGCAGTGAGACAGAGAGGACTTTACTCTCCCCCACTGTCCTCAGTTTCTTCCCAAGGTTCCTCTGACTCCGGCATTACTGTTCTCCTCTATTTTCCCACTTTGTCTCTTTTCTTCTCCCCCCATTGAGCTCCTTTAACCCGTTTAGTGCTCTGACCCCCTCCATTTCCAGGCCTGTTAGGCGTGTAACTGCTGCTGACTAAAGAAAGAAGGGCATTAAATTCATTTGGTTAACTTTGTGCTTGACCTGAGAAAAAGTTTCCACTTAAACCAAGGCAAAAAAAAAAAAAAAGGGTACCCTCCCCAATTCAACACCCACCTTTTTTTCTTTGAGATGTCCCCTGCTTTTCTTTCTTTCTTTCTTTCTTTTTTTCATTTTTTATCTCGTATTCATCCATCTCTGGACAGTCTCTTTTCCTCTTTTGGCAGCTCGGGGGCCTTTCTCTCTCTTTCTGTGGCCTGAAAAGCTCGCTGTTCCTCCCCTAATGCACCATGAAGCCTAATGCCACTGCCATTCACACCGTGGCAGCCAGCTAATCGCCTGGCCATTTTCTTTCTTTTCTCTCTCTCTGTCTTTCGTTCTCTCCCTTTTTTGTTGTTGTTGTTGTTGTTGTTTTTTGTCTTTTATTTAAGTCTTTTTATTTCTTTTTGTCTTTTGTCAGATTCCCGGGTCCTTTAAACAAGCCCCTGTTTCATTCAGGGAAAATTTATTGGTACCAAGTCCGTAAAAAGGATAATGAATTTAGAATGAGCCGCTCCCTTTTCCAGTGGGGAGTAATGAATATCTTTGGGAAGTGGAACAAATTGCTGGACGACGAGTAACAGAGGATCATTTAACCTCTCCCAGGTCTCACTCATCATCACGAATAATGACAATAATTCTAAAAGAAATGATAATAATAAAACCCCCCACATGATTTGATTGTGAAAGTGTCAGCTTTTAAGCCTTTAAGAATCAGAGAGAGTTTGTGTGAAGGTTTCTGTGGAGTTACCCCCCAAATACCACCCCCCTCCACCCCACCCTCCCACCCCCCAGACATTCAACTCCACATTAACCGTTTAATTGAATTAAAGCATGGCTAAATTACCTTGTATGTAATATTTCGTGACTGGCATTCAAATGAGGAAAAAAAGTGAATTTGCACTTCTGCAAAAAAAGAGAAGTTGTTTTGCTGTGTTTCATTTCGTGAATTTAAAAGCATATAATTCTGTTAAAAATATAAGATAAAAAAAGGAACAATGAAAAAAATAAACAAAAATCCCAAACCATTTGTTTAAATTTTTTAAATAAAAAAGTATATCCAAAATACACTAAAGATTCCTTTCATTTTGTTTTTTTCAGGTCCACTCACATACTAAATACCAACAACTTTGCAAGAAAATAACATTTGATCAAGTGCTAATACATTTGCAGAAGAGAAAATGATTCATTTTATTAAAAGATTTGTTCTACACTAAAGAACTAGATAGATAAATTAAAACTTGAGAAAGTTTCCTCCAGGAACTTTTAAAGAACCATTGGAGGTCTCTGAAGATCTTAACTCATTTTGGTACATTTATGGTATAAGTGTACTTTAAATTCAGTTATATTAAAAACAGTGAAGTCTTGTGATAATCCATCTGTCATTTGAAGTGTGTAGAGTGATGTGGAACATTTACGATTTATCACACTGCCACATTAATGTCTTGTTCTCTCGTGTCTCCTACAGAAGTGCAGAAGCTGTCCAGCCTGGTGCTGCCCAGCGAGGTGATCATTGCTCAGAGCTCCATCCCTGGTGAGGGTCTGGGCATCTTCTCCAAAGCATGGATTAAAGCAGGCACTGAGATGGGCCCCTTCACTGGCCGCCTCATCTCCCCTGAACACGTCGACCTGCTGAAGAACAATAACCTCATGTGGGAGGTGAGGAAATATCTCCATAAATCCCCCTTTGGGACTGCATACATGCAGGCAGTCACTGATGTCCACTCTTAATCATTGGAGAAGTTTCAAAAAGGTTTCTGATCCTATTTAAGGATCCAAACTCTTTATAGATGCTGGAGAACATTTCTTAGATTTTGACTGCGCACTGAGACACACAGGAAAGAACAATATGTAATACAAAGTTCTAATTTATCCAACAAAAAGACTATGTTTATACATGATTACTACTACAGGTAAGTAACTTACAGTTAAGTGAACTACAAGTAACTCATAAAGTGGTTAGGAGTCTGTCATGGCTGTAATAGGGATCAGTTGATCAGTTATAGTGACGTAAATAATGATATTTTACATGGTAAAACTATTGGACATATCATATCACACATAGCAAAATTATTCAAACTCATTAGAAAATTGTACAATTGAGTAGCAGATTTTTGTGGATGTGTGATAGAGGGAGGAGTTATAGAGTACGTTTAATTCCACCCGGATTCCTATAATAAATTACCATTATCATATAGAGGGAAATGGAGTTATTTGTATTGATGATGTAGAAGAGATGACTTATAATGTAAGTTGTTATATAACAATGTTATAAAAAAATTTACATTAAAAGCCACAGGAACATTAGATGGAGGCGAATTTAGAAAGAAAAATAAACATTAGAACATAGGAGGCAGTTTTTGAAATGTCTCTTTTCATAGTTCAGTCCTAAGGGACCCCCAGACTCTCCACATATTTGGTGAACAATCATCTGGGACAGAACAAAAATCCAATTGATTGTCAATGGGGTCACCTAGACTCCTGCAAATAAAGACTCCTGAATGTTTTTTGGTGCAGCACTGGTATTGAATTGTAGGTTTTTGATCTTTAAAAAGAATTGGTCATACCAAAAATATAGAATTCAGAGATGTCGGAACAGAAGATGCGAAAAGCAGATAATAAGAGCAACCAAACCAAATATAATATATAAATATATAAATATATTGTGAATTGAATGTCAAAATCTTTTCTACAGAGTAGTTTGCTCCAGTATTTGACTGGGAGTGTGTAGACATAATGCCCATAATGAGTAATAAACTCAGTATACCTCTCCGGTTTGCCGTCCCAGGTGTTCAACGAGGACGGAACCGTCCGCTGCTTCATTGACGCCAGTCAGGAGGACCAGCGCAGCTGGATGACCTACATCAAATGTGCACGCAACGAGCAGGAGCAGAACCTGGAGGTCGTGCAAATCGGCAGCAGCATCTTCTACAAGGCCATGGAGGTCAGATTCATTATTAATAATATGTGTTGCAAAAAAGACACTCTGTTAGAAATGCCTACCATATTTTGTACTGTGCAAAAGTCCTGCGAAAATGATATTGAACAACTGCTTAGATTAATAGTGAGTATATTTCCACTGTAATATTATTAAATATACCAAATAAAACAAAAAAGAATAAATCCAGATAAGAGTCAATAATAATCTTATGTCCAGTATATCAGCCTGTTGCTCATGAAAGTTCAGTATTACTTGTAGTTTCCCTCAGAAAACTGGCTTGACTCGTTAAGTAAATTAAATAAAATCAGAAGCTGTTGATGGAATTTCGCAAATCCAAACAACGGCTGGAGAAAGCGAAGAGAAATCTGGAGCCGAACCTGTGTTCTCCTCACCAGCTCAAAAACGATCAACTACTTTTTAAGAAGCAAATCTTGATATTCTTTCATGCTTACTTGTTTGTTTGCATTCATGCTAAAGTTAAATTTTTTTTGTGTGTTTGCTGTCTGAAAGTCCAGATAAACGTTTAGATAAACATTTTGAAACAGTTTGCTCAGGATCCATGTACTTTTGTATATGTACATGTAGGTGTTTCAAGTAAACTGCAAAATCGGTGAAGGTACAAGGTCTCAGTATGTGTCCTCAGTGTAATCCAGTTAAAGAAATACAGTACTGTGCACAACTTTTAGGCACATTAAAAAACTTATCTGTTTTCTTCAGGACAGTGGTGTTAAGGTGGTGTTAATATAACTATAAATTCTAATAACATTAATATGGTAAACAATGGTTTTATGTATAGCAAATTCATAAAAAAAACTGTTGAAACGTTTTACCTCCGTCTTGTTTGTCTGCATTTATTGTAATGTTCACTTGTGTTTTTGTTGGCACTGCTGACATAAATGTGCCAAATATGTTTGCACAGTACTTTTTATTGGCAGTATCTTCTGTTTCATACTGAAAAAATATTTTTAACCAGTTTAGCAAGTGTGATCTTGAAATATCTTTGGCAGCTTTGACTGCAGACAAACCTCTATAAGTTAGACAAATATCTTTGTAAAATGTAAAAGGAAAATATACCATTTTACATTTCTAAAAAAGTTCTCTGGTGTAAAGTTTTCTGTGGATTGATTTTCTATAAATGTGAAGCGCTTCTTAATGAATTGAAGTTTATTGTTAGCACTCGTCAACTGAAATTCAATTGTATTTTTACTTATTTAGACGATCCCTCCTGACCAGGAGTTGCTGGTATGGTACGGAAATTCCCACAACACGTTCCTGGGAATTCCTGGAGTTCCCGGCACTGAAGATGAGCATCAGAAAAAGAATAGAAATGGTGAGTACTCTGCAGATGCTAATAGAAGCTTGCAGCCCACATTTGATGCTAATCAGTGACTACTGAGTTTATTAATTGTTTGCAGCTTCAGCTTTATTGACTGAAATGTTGCATTAACTATTGGACTGACATTTTACTGTGTGTGTGGCAGACAGTGTGTTTGGGTGTGAGTATGTGTATGTGTTTGAGTGTTGTGTGTACAGTATTCTCACCAGCACTGTGTGTACTGAGCTGATAATAGTGAAGGTCATTTGAGGAATTATACTCATTAGCCTTTTTCAAAACCTGCGTTAATTACATACGCTTTTGTGCTTTTGTTGACACTCAGAAATCTCATCACAAGCCTCTGGTGGTGATGTGTGGTATTGCACCTTACTGCCTGGTGGTCTCTTGACTCAGAAAAACATATTTAATTAAACCTGGGCGATTTGACCATGTTTATGTGTGTGAAGCGCAGAATTAATATAATTTCCTTCTGAAGTCTTACAACTTATCAAACCTCAAAATATGAATAAACGCACCAGAGCCTTTAAGGACACTTAATTATGGTACACAATCTCCATTACTATTCTGAGTTTAATATATTGGACAACATAATACTAAACTAACTTTTGCAATGGCTATTCTTAATGCTTTATATTTCCCCCCCCAAATTCATCAAAGAATTAAACAAGTAGGCAATAGCTTCAAGTGTGTAGATGTATGTTTTCTGTGAACTAATTTATGTACACATGATACCGAAAAAGAAAAAAGTTTTTGAGATTTTCTCTCCACTACATTACAGTGTAAGTTCCCTCGTTGTGTTTTTTTTGGGGGGGGCAAAATGTACATTTTCCCTGAGATATGAAAGAATATGATGCACAGCAATCAAACCATATACAGCATTCAATCACTGCTGTGCAGAATTCTGCAGTGTTTATTTTTATGCCAGGTAACTGATACAAGGTAGCAAATAGCTGACAAGCAAGGTTATAAATCATTTTGGCATGTCATTATTAAGAGATGTTATAGAATATTATATATAGTTATTATACAGTGTCTTAAAAATGGCATGTCATAATTATGAAACAAAATGAAATCAATCTTTTAATTATCAGAAAGTGTCATTATAACCAGACGTGTACAAAGAAATGAGACATAATATCATTACTATGAAATAACCATGACAAAGTATCTCATTATTACAAAAAGCATGTAATAATCTTCAGATTTAAGTTACCTTCTCATGATGATGGGACATAAGATAACGAGATACTTTTAAAGATTTATTTCATAATTATTACATCATACTTCATAATATAAGTGCATATAAGTTTTTTTTATTTGCTTGGCAGCTATATTTACCATAACCTCAGAAATTAGGATGGATAAATTACCCAATTCCAGAACTAAAACAATGATGAAAAAGCTATATATTTTTGACAAAATCCAAGATTCAAGGATCTGTACTTGCCACATACAGCACTGTGCAAAAGTCTTAATGAAATAATATTTAACTGTATTGATGATCCTTTTTACATGAATATGACTAGGTAGAAGGTACAGTGAAGCTGAAAGTTAGGTGAGGTATAGTGAAGTAGAGAAACGGGTGAGATGCTGTGAGGCAGAGTTCAGTTTGTGTTTTAATGAACAGTTAATGTGGTGTGTCATATCCTGCTTGAGAGCCTGATGTTCCAAGGACAAAAGCTCCTCCTGAGTCTCTGTTTTGTGTGTAAAACCCCTGAATTTTCCTAATTTCAGCAGTTCAGACAGACAGTTACTGGGTGAGACAAGTCTCTGATAATCCTGTTTGCTCTGCATCACCTGTTATAAAAGTCCTGCAGAGACAGTAAAGTTGATCTGGTGTTAGACCAGGAGGAGACGTTCTCAGTCAGGACACGTTTTTACAGCATCAGTAATAAGTCTTTAGGATCAATGGAAGATCAACACCTTGAATACCTGGTTCAGCTCAATTGAAACATAAAGCACATGTTTCTGATGAAGTTTCACAAATTCAAGTCAAGCCTGGAGACAAAACTTCAAGCCCCTTTTACAAACAACGAATTATACTTTTTATTTCATGTTTTCTTGTTTGTTTGTATTTATTCAAATGTGAACGTTTTTGCTGGCAGAAAGTCCCTCACTGATCAGATGAATGGTTTTAAACAGTTTGTGGAGGAGCCATAGGATTTGTCAGCGTACTGAACATCAGTAGTTTTCTAGCACACTGTACTTTACAGTCTCTTACACTTGCACACTTTAGATCTGTTTTTAGGCTTGTGTTTATTTGATCATATGTATAATATTCACACTGGACTCACCCAATTGTGTCTTTATGGGCATTGCTTTGTGCATTGGGGTACAGTCATGTTGGAATAGATGAAATATAAATATATCATCATGCTGTAATATGGAATATGTAGTGCAGGATGGTGAAATTTGCTTCAAATTTGTCCCTTTCTTTACAGATGACTCATGTGATGCCACCTCCTCTTCATCGCCCCCCTCCTCTTCTTCTTCCTCCTCTTCGTCCGCAAGCAGCCGCATGCGCTGCGTCATCTGCCACCGCGGCTTTAACTCTCGCAGTAACCTGCGCTCGCACATGCGCATCCATACTCTGGACAAGCCGTTCGTGTGCCGCTTCTGCAACCGGCGCTTCAGCCAGTCGTCCACGCTGCGCAACCACGTGCGCCTGCACACGGGCGAGCGGCCCTACAAGTGCCACGTGTGCCAGAGCGCCTACTCGCAGCTGGCCGGGCTGCGTGCGCACCAGAAGAGTGCGAGGCACCGTCCGCCTAACCCTGGAGCCAACCAGCCCTCGCAGCCTAACCCTCCCCCACCTCAACACCCACCCCGGCCCCTGACCACCATGGTCTCCGTGGCCCAGTCCGTCCCGCTGGTGCACCACATCGCCACCATGGTGCTCTGACGAGCGCTGCCCAGTGGCGGGATGCTCAGGCAAACTTTCTGCACTTTATTCCCTTACCAAAATGTGTGTGTTCAAACACGCACCAATAATCCGGTTTATTATCCGAATTACAAGCAAGCGCTCAGAAGGTTTTTGCATGCCACATTTCATAAACTGCATATTTTGGTTCTTCTTAAGCTCTGGAAAGTGAATAACCAGTTAATAGGATGTGAGACCCGCACTGTTACATATTCTATCATCTTATAATGGAAACTTGCTTTATGTGACATTTTTCATTTAAAGTTGGTCAGTAAACAACTTTGCAAAGCTTAACAAAAATAAAAAATAATGCAGTTTTTGAAATACATGAATAAGTGGTAAAAAAAACAACTTTTGACTGCATTCATGGACTGAAATTTTGAAACAGTACACATTTTTCTAAACCATGTGAGCATTTAAGCACACATCAGAATTGAGCAACATTCACACATGCCTCTGCATAAGACACAGATTCACTGTCTATTTGGTTTTTATTTGTTCCTCTTTAATGTGATTCTTCACTGCGATTATTAACATGATTTCTGAATGGGCCAATTTATAGTGCATATTGAGACAATGCTAAACCAGTAGCTTCAGCTTAAAGGGCCCATATACATTTATATGTATATTCTCCCTGAGATTTTATTGTATAATTTATTCATTTTAAGCCACGTTTTATCCCTTATAATTGAACAGGCCATTTACATACAGGCTATGTACTTTTAATACTTATTGATGTAATTTACTTCTTTTATGGTTGTTACTTAGAATTATGCTTCATTAAATATGTCTGTTGTGTAGGGTTGCTGAATGGCAGAATGTATCTAAATGCATTGGTTTTTGTGACATCACAAAAACAATTCAAAATTGACTAATTTAACAGCTTAGTTTCCATATAATTACTTAATGGGAGTGAATGTTACATTTTGCTAATTTAACAGTGTTTCCACATGCCATCAGAACACCATTTCAAAGAGTACAAAATTCGATTATATGGGCCCTTTAAGTGCAAAAATGTGAACTGTGAATGGACAACACTGCGTTTTCTAAAATAAAAAAAAAACCTCACTGAATGCCTTAAATGGGAGCTGGAATCAGTAAGAAATAAACTTTCATCTCTTTTAATATGTGGTCATAATTTTTCAAATTTGATCGTTCTTTCAGTTTTACAGAAAATCTGTAATCGGAAAAGATTTTCCCTCAAACCAAAATGTGAAGGGAAAATATTAACCGGTGAAAAAAGATCAATTTTAATACTTTCAGATATGGAGTAAGACCCGGAAATCAATGTAAATAATGTGAATGTGTTGTGAATATGTATCTAGATTGTAATAAAGATGTACATGCCTTCAATCACAAACCTGTACAAGTTCCATGGAGATTATCCTCTGACCCTGGTTCAAGCAATCTTTACAGTGTCAGAGTATTTCTGATGTAAATATGTATATTTTCTTTATTGTTAATAAAAGTAATTGAGTTTATGTCCATATGCATTCAGTCTAGTTATTTACAGTTCCAAGAAAATTCAGTAATGTTTAATACATTGTTTTCCGTTATTTGATTTTACTCTTTACATGTTTGTAGTATTACACAAAACCAATAAAACAGGACCAAAACTCCCTTGCACACCCCATCTCTCGTGGAGACAGAAACTGAAGTTGCATTTTTGCTCCAGTAGTCGGCGACAAACCTTCGGTTTATGTCGAATAACGAGGCATAAACCGAGGTGCATGAAATGTTCGAACAATTATCTCAAAAAACAATATAATATTGTACAATAACTACAACAACAACAGTAATTTTTGGTATTATTATTATTGTTGTTGTTGTTGTTATTTTTTATTATTTTGTTATCATTGTTGTTGTTGTTAATAGCAGCAGTAGAAGTAATTTATTTATTTTGTTCATTAGACCCTCATTATTATTGTTGTTGTTGTTGTTGTTGTTGCTATTATTAATATTGCTGCTACTACATGGGTGTGTTGTATGTATGTATGTTTTAAAGGAACACTTAATCTCCCTCTAAAATTTTTTCCTGGATGTCAGTGTCTGTTGAGCAAATCACACAGCTGAGGAAATGCAGAGTCACTTTCATTTTGTATGTAGTTTTACATTTTTTCTTTTTTCTTTTTTTTTAGCGGGTCGAATCTGCTACAATCAGAGGTTTGGCAGCTTTGCAGTTTTAGACCTGTTTGGAAAGCTGGAATGGGTTTTTATGTTAGGGGCTGTTGAGGAGCTAAAACGTGCCTCAAAAATGCCAAAGATCAGTCCAATAAGGTGGGGGAGTCACTATCAAGCACCATTTCAAGAGAGGACTTCCTTTCTTACAGAAGAGCTGCATATTAAAATTTCACATAGTGTAAAATCTGCACACCACGCAACAAACTGTGTGTGATGCGACTGTGTCAACATGTAACAGGTTTCAGGTTTAATTTTTGCTAATTTACCAATATTTCATGATTCTATATTGTTCTATGTACATTATTTAATGATCTTTTAATGTACCATTTGTTTGTGATTCTTTACCTTTGTAGCAGAAATGCTAACAAAGAAGATTTATCAACACAATAGCCTCAGTTGAGCCAGGGAATGATTCAGAATGATTATGATCTTGTACCCTCAAACTGTATGCAGTGGAGGGAAGTGTCACAACTCCCCATATTTTTCGTCGTCCTACTTCACAAATGTTAAAACTGTGGGAACACATTTTAAACCTGGCAACCCAGAAGTCAATTTCGTATGCCTAAAAAGTTTAGATTAGCCGTATGTCACCTGATATTATCCACTCAGATTAAAATCACACAGTTTCTAAAGCTTCAATTTGAATTAATATAGATTCACGTTAGTATTAGCTCTTTTTGTACAGCTTGTTGCACTTGTAATGCTTATAAGACACTGATTGGAACCATTTTTCAGGAGTGTAATATCAATTGCTGACCACTGGGAGGCAGCAGCGAACGATCGTTACACCTCAAGCTATGCTGAAATCAGGTTTGTTTTTCATTTTAATCAACGCCTTAAAGAAGGCCAAGAGTCCAGAAAACCCTAGCGGCACAATGACAAGTCAGCCAAAACAGAGAGGAGCTGCAGCGCTGTATGTACTTTCCCAAAGGATTTCTGATGACACGCATAAAACATCACATAAATACTTTTCTGCTCAGACTGAATAAATATTTTCAGGGTATTTAATAAAAACCTTGAAATGAAGCAGTGTTGCTGCTGTGCATAATTATGAGCTTTTAAATAAAAAATATTTAAACAAGTTAGAGTAGCACATAGTTGCTTGAGAAAAAAATTCTCTATGGCACTGGAACACACACACACACACACACACACACACACACAAACATAAAATGACTCATCTGCTTTCATTCATTTCAGGTGTACAATGCTGCATCTTTTAGAAAGCAACTCTTAGGTGAAAAAGCAGAATTTCAGTTTTAGTGTGAGTATTTAGGTCTATATTAGGTGAACCAAAAAGGCATAATAGATTTTGTTAAACATTGTTCCCCTATTTGCTAAGTTATTTTTTCACCAGTTGCCAGTTGGGCCCATCATGACTAGGGCTGGGATCTCAATGTGACCTGAGTAATTTGATTATTTGCTTGTTAAGTTGGTATTTTATTATGTATTTTATATGTTTGTATTTTTGTGCACTATGTATACTTTATCACTGTCTTACTGTACAGAATACAGAATTATTTAACATTTCTGAAATATAGTTCATGTTTTCTGATACTTTCAATGCTGCAGTGCATAGTGTTCGCCCTGCGATCAGGAATTTGTGGGTTTGATTCCCAAGACTGCTAAGCACCTTTGAAGTACACAGAATAAGGTACTGTCCCTACATAATGCTCCCCAGGTGCTGTATGTATGTATGGTATATATACTTAACTATATATATATATATATATAATATTAGGGCTGGAACAATATACGATACAAAACCGAAATCGCGACACACACAATCACGATGTGTCGCGGTGTGAGGAGGGTGAATCACAACACTGACACACCCCTTCCAACTCTTTCCCGTATACAGTTCAAGCCCAGAAACAAGTTTTTCGCCATAATAGGAGGATTGTCACATCAATGTCTTTTCTTGAACCAATAGCTGAGTGTCTAAGGGTTTCAAAGACCCCGCCCACAACTTTACAAACATACGGATCACGGATGGACTCTTTGTTTGCTGAATTGATTCGCTGTGAGAACATGTAAGTTATGACACTGGGCTTAAAAGTGTGTATAAGCTGGCTGGGTTGTGA
>JBBMFX010000080.1:6753799-6775628 GCA_037832545.1 Rhabdalestes septentrionalis | reverse complement strand
TTACTGGTGTTTATGAGTGCCTTCTGATCAAGTTAAAGAATGGCGCTCCCAGACTGTGGACCTGCACTGACCTCCCAGTTCACAATTTGATTCTAGAGGCACATCTCAAATCCTTGACTTGATTTAAGGAAGAACTGCAGACTTCAAGAGGTGCCATTTCCTGAGATACATTTATGTCATGACTACACCTCTATCAAGCAAACAGTATGTGCTTCCAGCCATAGTTACCTAGACCATTTTCTGTTCTATCTGTGTCAGTTAATAAGTCAGTTGTGGCAAAAAATTCCTAACAGTTTACAAAGTTGCAGCACCCTACAGGAAGTAGAGGCAGCAATATGGCTTCTGTTAATATATTGCCCCATGATATATGTACTTGTCTATCATACTGATAGTAACTAAGTTGCAATAAATTGCTACTTGCTAGTGTTTTGGGAGAGTGAGGTGAGGTAAATGAGGGAAATAAACAGAATAAAAGGAGCGGTCACATATGGTGGGCTGTTGAGGCCCAATTTAGTTGATGGCGATGGGTAAGAATCTACTTCTCAGCCTGGAAGTGGGAGCATAAATGGTCTTGTGTTTGCACTGCTGGGACGGTGCTTTCTGCTATGCAAGGTGGAATGACAGGCCAGTTCTTGTTCTGATGGTTGGTTAATGCCAGTAGATTACAGTTGACTTTTCACAACTCTGCCACCTTCCCTAAAGCAAATCTGGGCTTGGAATTATTTTGCAATCATTTTGTGTGATGCCTTTAAGATAAATATATTACATTTCAAAGTGTTTTTGTAAAAGTGACAATGTGTGAGACCATGTTATTTTATTGTCTGTGCCTGCGAGCTAGAAAAAGGGAGAGTTCCTAGAGAATGCACATCAACACTCTTGCAGCTCTGAGGGCTTTTATAACCCGTATTGATTGATCGACCATTTGGGAGTGTTTTTTTTCCTTTTATGTCTGTCATGTTTTCCTCCCAATCATCAGGGTTATAATAGATCTGATGCCTGTCCTCTGGTCCCAGGCCACGGACACCATGCACCCTGCCAGTGTGCTAGTGAAGGGTAAGGCTATTTTAACACCAGCCCACCAAGGAACCCAGCTAACCCAGATTCACACAAGATAGAATGGGAAAAAGAGAGAGAGGAAGTGGATGTGCAGAAGAGAGCAAGAGAGAGAGAGAGAGAGAAGAGCCAAAAAAGTGTGAGCTGACTGCTCAGAGCTGATTAGAGCCATTGTGTCTTTTCCTCCACGTGGATATCAATTATGGGGAATCTGTCGGACAGAGCGGTGAGCAAGAAGAGGTTTGTCAGATCGGCAGACTCCCTGCAGAAGCACCTGCTCGCAGACTATACTGACTATGCGGACAATACCGACGTGAGTCCATCTTAGTTTTAAGAAGATGGTTTAAGCATGTTTAAGAATTAGTTGTTCAATCTTAAATTAGGACTGAAATGATTGCTCGGAAGAGATTAGCTAGGGATGATGTCATTTGTTGCATGTAGGTATCTACAATGGTCATATGTGAACATTCTGACAGATTGCAATGCACTGCAAGATGCATAGGGGGCAATATGGCTGTATTGTTTCCCAATTGGCCATATTAATGGCTTTGTTGTCAGTAGCAAAGTTGTAGGACATGATTTTCTGACAAACTGTTAAATGTTAACATAGGAATGGGGTGGGAATGGGCAGAGATAGGGTAAAACTAACTTGGATAGTTCAGGTTGTTCATGAATCCCATGGCTACACCATCTGCCAATATTCACATTGGACATATATTTCTTCAGATGCACCCTAAAGGTGTTTTTGTACCCTGAAAATGAATCAAGAATATTCATTGATTACTGTGTTCACAAATCTTCTATTTTAAACACTTAGCATCTGTAATGTAGCACCATTTTGTAGCATGTAGTGGTACTTTATAGAAACCGGACAAAGCAATCACTCTGCCAATTTTGGTGGTATTAGGTGATGGGATATTCCTAGCCAATATGTGGATTTGTATCTGACTAAATTTAGGAAAATTAATCTTGCTCAAATGTGTTTAACTCATAGAACAGAGAGTGTATTAGTAAATTCTGGTCAACAATTGAATAAGTTTTTGGCTTACATGCTGTTTGCTGCTCTTTTACCCAGCCGCTCTGTGGGTCTCCTTCTCCCTCTCCTTGATTCTCCACCAACTTGTCCTTGTTGCTCCACCCATTTGTCCTTGTTTCTCCACCCACTTTTTCTTCACCTGTCCTGAAGGGCCTATCCTGAAAATCATAATGATGTCTGAAACCTCGAACATCAACACAAACTGGGGGAACTTCCATCTAAAATGTTATTTTGCTGTATGACACTTTACTATGTGTTGTGCTGCCGTTTTTATAAGGTTTATTGTGTTCTAAAAGTTTAAATTATTAAGCATAATGTATGAGACTGAGACTGTGTCATGCAAAGCCCTATGTAGTGTTTTTAGCATCTGTTTGTGTTGTTTCTGAACTACCATCATATCCACCATGACTCCTGTCATCATCATCACCCGTTAAATTGTATTGACAGTGATTTCAGAGGAAACCAGAGTCTCATTTTTCACACCCTACAGATAATGTATATTTTACAAAATTGACAGTAGTTGTCGAGTAAACAAATGATTGCAGTCTAATGCTAAGACAAACAACGCCTTTCTTTTAAGCATTCAGTCGAGTCATTGTTTTTTGACCTTATGTATCATGGGTATTACTTTGGATGGAGACAGTGAAGCTGTTGTGTTTTATTTTTCTGGAAAGTGCACCTTTATTGGATTCTAAAACCTTTGCCAGTGAAAATGTCCATATTATGGTGGCAGTTTATAATGCTATGACAGACTCTTTGCCCTCCTATGGCATAAAACTGCGGGACTGTTTAATTGTCTGGTCCCTGTGGTGCCCCTGCTGTGTCACACATAACAGCAAGTCCTGTTCACAACATGACTATATTTGGCTAACAATGCAGGGAAGCACATTTTCACAAGTATATTTCTGAAGTTGGAAAACATGTTGATTTAAAAAAATTTTTTTTACCACAGGGTACCACATCAATATTTGGAAAACCCCCAGTAATTTTACAGAGTTCCTAATAGTTCCTAATAGTGGCAACATGGTGATTACAGAATGATGATATGACTTCAAAGATCTGTTGGTCTAATGGAAACTATGTCATTAATTCGTGCTTTGGTGTAATGTGCAGAAGTGGCCACCAAAACAGCACACACCAGTGACTTTATATAAGGCACTGGAAAAGACAAATAATGAACAAGGTCCCACTGGCACTACTGGGCTTGGCATGGTCCTTTGGGCGAGAGGGTGGAGCCAAGAGCAACATAAGAAAATATATCTTGTTGTAGTAACTAATCTAAATGCTGATTTGTGTGAAAATGCGTAAATAAATCTACATGCTGTAATGAATAAGCCTACACAATTAATTAAGTTTGGCCATTCACACAGGCATGTATTTGTTGCTTAATTTTGATTGGCTATAGGAGATCATTTTGTTGAGCAAGCCAAATATAACTTTAGGAAAAGGGACCAAATACTGCCAACAGTAATCAAAGCTAATTTCAGATTTTTAACCTGAGAGTTTTTTGAGAAAATGATACATTTCATAAATTTTTCATGTGTCGTGTAGAGTGATACATTCTAAAAATATAAAATTGTTGATGAAAATTGTTGTAGGAGAAACAACAATTTTCCATTTTTTTTTCCAAGTAGAAAATCCTCAGCAGCTCAGAAATGTAATAGCTGAAAAAAACGTTGAATTTCCGTTGGAATGTCATTCATTAATATCAGCCCTGGGTGGTCTACCATATCTGTTAATGCCCTTTGACTAGTACCAATCAATGTTACATGACATGAGAACATGAGGGTTTACGCAAAAGACATTTGCAACTGTCATTCACAAAATGTCAAGGACAAACGCACATGCTGAGTTAAAAGAACGGGGTACAGTAGAAATGAGAGGCTGTTTTAGCTCATAATATTTTAAACATTTACATGAATGCAAATTCCACATCCCTTCTGTCAGTTCCTGTTTGTTATGTTGGTTTTCCTGAGTATGGCAGATACCTTTCAGGTGGTTTTGGTTGGTTTTGCTTTTCTTTGTTCAAAGATTGTATGTTTATTTTGCATTATTGGTATTAAACAGCAATTTTCATTGAACTATTTTCATTGTATCAGGTTTTTAGCATGTACATGTGTGCAAAGTGTGTAAAAAATAGACTGGGGTGCTCAGGTATGGCTGCTGAATAACTATAATCCGTCCAGTTCACCCTATATCCATTCAGCATTACTGAATTGAGAATACATGGTCAATTCCAATTCACCTCCTAAAACTTGGATTGGAAGTACAGTTGCATAAAGCTGATTGGAAATGTGACTGGGAATGGAAATAAAGTTGCCTCCTATAGTCAGATGTAATTCCTGGGAGGTGAATCGACTTAGCCTGGTCAGCTCATCTCCACCCTGGGTCCAGGAGGTCCCTCTCCTCGATTTCGTCACACCTCTGTTCCCACAATTGGTGGCTACACCTGTGGTCCCTCATGGGTAGGTCGGTCCATCTGTCAAGTTGAGGAATCACAGGAATGAGGCGGATTTGCAGGATTCCATACTTTATTTTCTAAACACAAACAAAAAGGCACGAGGGCCTACATACAAACAAAAGATCCTCAACTGAAACTTGACGGTTTACAAACACCTGTGCACATAACAAAGACCCTTAATTCTTATACTCCCCTAAACCCTGAACCAAACAAAATCCACAATCATTTAACTCAAACTACCAGTTGGCTGTGTCCACTTGCCTGGTCAGTGTACACATGTCAGCTTATAAGTCCCACATAACAAAATTAAACAATGGTGGCTTGTTGGGGGTGACAACTGGTAATGTTACTCTTAGTCCTGTATTTCATTCTTTTGTTAATAATGCCCTACGCTATGCTCTACATCTCCACAAATAGTGTTTTCAAATTACTTTCAAATTACTTTATTTCTTTTATTTCTATATTAATTACTTACATACAAATGCATTTAACATTGAGGGCCATAACTTTCAATTTTACTAAATTGATTTAAACAGTATCTCTCAGTAATTCTAACTTGGAAGAAGAAGGTTTTTAACCAAGGAGTGTAAATGAATTAGGGTCAACACTGAAGGTGTTATTTTGTGTTATTTTGAATATTATATTCTAATATATTTCTACATTTGTAATGAAAGGAGTCTACTTTTTGCTAATTTCAACTCAGTTCACTTTGAGTTAAATTTCGATTTTTGGAGTTTCGTTTGATTATTTTTGGCTTCAGCTCTTGGACTTCTTTACTGTTGCTCCCATCTCTCAGTGCAGCTTTATGTTAGACCACAAAGATCCCAAAACAGACTAATAGCACTTAATGCACTAATGTTAAGGTTGTGCTGGATGTACTAATTTCTATACGTTAATACAGTAGCACTTTACAACAAGACTACACCTACAAAAGGTTTATAAATGTATTGATAATCAGGTTGTAAATTAGGTTGTATATATTTTATAAATCATTAATAAACTTGTGAACAGTTGTCAGATTTTTGCAGCCTCACTATTTGACAGGATCTGGTGTTTTAATGGTAGTAGCATGACCTGGTGAAGTTATCAATCTGCCTGAAAAAAGATAATGTTAGCAACTTTATCTGAGAGCTTGCCAAATAGTGAGCCTGCATCAATGTATAACAACCATGACTACTTGTTATAACTGCTTATAAATTATTTATAGACCGTTTATAAGGGTAGTCTTATTGTAAAGTGGTACCATTAGTACTTAAGCTGTTTCTGTTCCCAGAAATATGAGCAGTCTGGACTATCCCTTTTAAAGTAAAAGTAATGTAGCTCTGTTGTGTGTTTAATAGTCAGGCCCTTCTGTCACTCCACACTGATCTGCAAGACACATTCTGGACCCAAAACCCATCGATAATGATCACAACCTAATATACTGCCTCTTCAGCCCCTGGCAGCTGCCACAGTGTTCCTTGGCGTGCTGAATCACACTGATTGGACCAGACATAGTTCTGCGTAATGGCCTTCCCTTCAGCAGATTGTCCCACCCCAGAGAGCTCTTCATCTCTTTCTGCCTGTAAAAAGTGCAGTGGAGGTAAAATAAGGATTGACTAGGCCTGATCAAAGGCTCATAAATCATGCTCAAATGATATTAGGATCCAAAGCCCACAGATCATGCCACACTGGAAAGCAACAGTCAGATTGACAGTAGTTTCATCATCATCTTCATCTTTACTTGGAGTCATGATCAGCTTTCAGATAACAGCAAACAGCAGTATCGCCTTCTTTAATTTATATTGAACCATTAAATTTCACTGGAGAAAAACATCATTATTCTATTACATGGCCTCATTTTTTTATATTAATTTAATGCAGTGTTAATAATTGCATAACAAGCTGCATTTATTTTAATTTAGCATTGGGCAGGTTTAAGGACCTGTTTTTCCAGTTTAACGCAATAAAAAAGCTATACAAGAACTACATCAATTTTAACATGTAGAAGAACATCTTTTATTTACAAAGTAAAAGTAGCAACCCATTAAAATACTGAAATAGTGCAATGCAAAAATATGATAGTTTGTTTTAAATAAATTAATAGAAATAATAATAAAAATCTCATGCAAATATTTAAAAACATTCAATTACAAATATTAATAGTACTACTACTACTACTACTACTACTACTACTACTACTACTACTACTACTAATAATAATAATAATAATAATACAATTCATCTTAATTGTAAGGCTTCACCTTCAGGGAGAATATGGGAAAGCCCATGACATATTTGCTATATCTACAAGCAAGTTTAATATCAAACAGTGTAAATAAATAACATTTGTTTTCATTCTTTTTTTGTTTTCGCAGTCTATTTTCACACATTGATAATTTTATTTTATTTTTTGTTACAATATATTTACGAAATTCACACCATACACCCTGTCTTGAAAAAAGAAGACTGTGCGGTCAGTTATGACAGACGCCACATTTAGCGCCTGGCACATTACTGTTGTACAACCACAGCAGAAGATTCCATTACAGATGCAGCAGCCACTGTAACACCACCACTAAAATGAACACCAAGTTTCCCATTTTATGCAACAGCCTGCCTTCTGTTTTAATTAGTTGTGATGAAATCAAGACACAACAGTGTCACATTCAAGACTTATGATGTTCTGAAAATCTTGTGCTAGCATGTCACCCAGACTCATAGTTCGGCCCCAGTCTGGGCCTTACCATTTATTGGCTTGGGGAACTAATCCCCACCCACCTATTACGGGATTGAAGATTACTCCCTTGACACTTCAGATCACCGTGAAAGATGTAGCAGACACTCTCTGCCATTGTTGCGGTCAGCTGCTAATCTAGTATGTGTAATTTGGCTCCCGCCCAGTTTTGGAATTCAGCAAAGGTGTGTGCATGCGTACTGACATCTCTCAACATACTCAAGGTGCCACACCCAATGACTTCTAATGAACTGCGTGCGTCGGGAAGCTTCCTAAAGTGAGCTCAGGGATTCTGATTAAGCAGACCAAAGCTGACTTTCAAGGACGCTAGTTTGAAGATCACACGCTAGCTCGACCTTGTTTCTAAAAGAGTGGCTACCTTAGAGACCAACAGTGTTAGCAGATTTCTTTCGAAATAGAGAGCCGCTGGAGACCAAGGTCAGTTATTTCCAGCTGTTTCATAATGAACAGTCCCAATGAATTTCATGCAAGCCATCCAAAGCTACATGAACAAATGGCATCCCATTTACAAACAATGCAAATTCTGCCTTCTACAACAGAGTATTGACCGATAGCCCTTGCCTAAAGCCCCTGTGTAAAACTGCATTTGATTTCCTCTTTGCCTCTCCCCCAGGGTACATCCCCCTTACCCAATCTCCCATTCAATGGCGTGAGAGCAGGACTCACAACAAGCAGTGTATTAAGATAGGACCCGTAAACTCAGTCGAGCACACTAGGGGCTGGCCTGACTCTATTAGCCAGGCATGGGAAACTACTGCCTGATCGCCTTTCATTTCTTTCATAAAGGACAGTGGTTTTGAGGAAAAGGGGACTTTGATAAAGTGGTCATTCAGGCTGTTTTCCCCATAACCTACAAACCTTTTTTTTAGTTTTGCACTGGAGCTTTAAACGGAATGTAGCTCACCAGAAATAGAAGCACATACCCCCATCAACAACACACAATATTTTGAAATTATAAATATGACCTAAAAACCCAAGTAAGTCGAATAATGATAACTTGCCAAATTGAACTGGTTTAAAGTGTGATGATTAGCACCAAGCTAATTAAAGTTTCCATAAACTGCTGGCTACATTGGCTTCATAGTTCCAGTGCAAATTGTAGGTGATCATGACAGAACATCATATTTGAATTTTTTGAACATCTTAAGTGTGTGAGCCATTACCTATGAGATATGCACTTGTATATAGAGTGGAGTTGATGAAAAAAATCTATATGCTGGGACAAAATTGCTGTATATATTTAAATGAATATTTTATCATTATTTAATGCCAGATATATTTTATGTTGTTATACTATCTGGGATGAAATTGACTTAAGCAGCCTTGAATGGCAACTGGTGCTTGTTGAAAATAAATACGAATGTAGGTTTATATTAGTAGTTCATGTAATGCACTTTGGTAGCATTACCATTTTGTTTGACCATGTATATTCTATTAACCATAGTGTTTAGTATTTTTATATGTGTGAAATCCCTTCAGTGAATTTAGAGCAGGACTCTAGGCCCCTCTCCTTGAATGACGAATATGTGACCACATGCATGATTTCGAACCCAAAATGTTACCCAAGCACTGAGTAAGCTACTTGTAATCATCTTGTATATTATGTGTGATTTTCTACTAGTAGGGGTTAAAAGACAGACATGCCAGTGGTACACAGTTCTGGATAAAGAAGGCAGTGAATAATTTAAACATTGGCTTTGGCAGAAAATGTCTCCCACCTGAAACTGGCACACACTTATGAAGCATTGTGTGTGTTTTTAGGGTATGGTTTTGTCATCCCATCCATCACTCTGTGTGGGGGAAGTGATGTAATTTGCGTGGGACATCTATGACTATGCTTGTCTCCTATTTACACCCAGTCTAAATAAATAAACACACTTCCTCTTGTCTGCCAGCTTGGGAAGGTTTGCCTCCCACAGTGGTGAGCTGCAGGACACACTCTTTACTTTATGCATGTCTGTGCTTCTAGAACGATGGTGGTCTTCCATCGTTTATGGTTTTTTTTGTGCAATTCCTAAAAGGTACGCTGGATTCCTGCACACTTTGGAGAGTGTGGGAAGATGTTTCTGTGGCTTTCTCGACGTAATCCTTGCTGCATGCCTCGTTTTGTGGGTGTCCTTTGGGAGCTGACTGCCCCGCTGCAGCTGTTTTCTTGCTGTGGGCGGGTTGGAAGTTATCCCAGTGGGTTGTGAAAGACTTCTGTCCCTCCTCAGCTGTCTTATGAGTCTGATCCACAAGTCCCATTTTTTAACAGTGTCAAACTTAACGTCCCACCGGTGAACCATTTGAGCCTCTGTGCCTGTCCTCTTTTACTCATGATGTTTGGGACAGCCTAAAAATACAATCATTTGTTTGGCATGTTAGTGGAGTGGGTCATCTCCAAGCAAGAGGTCCTGGGTTCAGTTCCTGGAGAGTCCGTCTTGTGTGAAGTTTGCATGTTTGCATGTATGAACGTGTGTTAAGTGGCCATTTTGTCATGCATGAACACACAGCAAAGCACACAGTGTAGACAGTGTCAAACTGTCCTGTGCCCAGGGAAAAGTGTGTGGGAACAGAATCTTGATTAAGGAAATCCAAGTGGTGCCATTTGCAGTCTCAGGAATAGAACCCATGACCCTCTGATCAAATCCCCAACCACCATTTGTGTCTGTGGTTTTATGCCTGGATCTCTGGTTTCCTCCCACAGTCTAAAGACATGCATATCAGATACTAAACTGCCTCTAATTGTGAATGTATTTATCTGTTTGTCTGCCCTGCGATTGGTGTCCAGGGTTTTCTCTACCTTTCACTGGAAAAGGCTCCAGAAACCTATGACACCAAGGATAAGTGATTCAGCATTGAATCAGCATTGCTTACCGAAATTTCATGACATTCAGTCCCTTAGTTTGAAAACGTCAGTGGAACCAACAGTCCATGTCTATGTTCACTGATGGATGCTAGTGCTCCAGAAGCAGAATTCAAACTCTTATATTAAGTTTAAATGATGGATGGGATGGAATGATTCGTATTGATTTTGGAGCCTGCCACAAAAGCAACTGCATTTCATCATCTATCCAACAATAACCATGGCTAATAAATGGCCTCTGTCCCTCCTTCATTTCACATATTGCCCCTGTCCTCTGTTCACTCTTGCTGTGCAGTTGTCAGTGGATACAGGCTGAGTAGAACAGGGATAATTCAGAATAACTGTGGCACTGGGTTCTGTGAGGAGATAAGAATGATGGGTTAAGAACCAATTGATTTTCAGCTAATTGTTTACATCTAGAGTTATAGCTTCATTATGAGCTGATGGGATTTTCTTACCATGTCCTTGTCTTGTACTTTGAATCTGTAATTAATTTTCATTTTGAGTGCGAACTATAGAGTCTATTTTTATGATTAGTTATTGATGAGTTGCTCAGCTCGTTATTGGATGACTTGCTCAGCTCTATATATGTGTGTGTGTGTGTGTGTGTGTGTGTGTGTGTGTGTGTGTGTGTGTGTTTGTGTGTGTGCATTGAGTGTCAAACCATGAAAAAAATTTAATTAATTTAATTAATTACATAATTATAATTGTGTGAATTGCAGATAGCGATACTCCTATCAACTGTTCCATACTTATATGCAATTCTGTATCTACACACACACACACACACACACACACACACACACACACGCACACACACACTACTATGCAAAAGGCACTTATGGAAATAGTGTTTGAAAATATTTATAGTTTAGCGTTTGTTTCTCATTAAAATGAATAAATACAATGAATAAAACTATATGTCCAGATCTTTCCTGTAACAGGGTATAAAAATGTTAGAAATGGCCAAACAATTCCTAAATAATTAAATTTACAATTGAAGACACGGTTTTTTCAAACTGGAAGTATGTCATATGATTATGCTCTACTGGGTGACAGCATATATGATGGCAGATGATAATTTCCAGTGGTCCAAGTGGACTGATGCTGCAGTTTCATCCTCAGGGGTTTGGTGGGCTAGGCTGAAATGGGAGAGTGACTTCGCCTGACAGTGGAGCTGTCAGTGCTGCAGTCATGTACGACTGACTGAAGGTTGTAAAAATGACTCTACGAAGAGCTGTGAGCAGAGAAATATCTATTGGCTTGTGGGCCCTAGAGAGCCATAAGAATTTTTCATAACTGAAATACAACACTGTATTGTTTTTCTCTTTACAGAGTTGTGTTTTTCATCAGCTTTATAAAGCCTGAGTTTTCCAGAACTGCACCAGAGAAATAACATTGTGTGCTTAGGTTTTTAAGAGCTAATTCTGTTACCTCAACCCTTTCTCTTTTTTGTAGATCTTCTCAATTTAGCCAGCATGCACTTGCCTGGAATTCATGTTCTTGAGCAAATTTAGACTTGTGGCAAACACGGACCAGCCTACGCAAAGTGAGCTAACTTAGAATGGCCACATATATAGATCATTTGTTTGGAGGAAATGAATACATTGCCAAAGCACTATTCTATATTTAAGCAACTGATAATATCTAAGGCTTTCTGCTGCTCAGATTGCCTCCCAAGATTCACACAATTACTCTAAATTACTCTTAAAAAAGGTTATTTATGGGTTGTTAAGTAAAATCAATGGTTGTAAATGTGAACACCAAAGAACCAGTTGTTCCATGCATGGCTAAATGGTGTTCAGTGAATAACATGTATATGGTTCTTTAAATAACCTGTAAAACAATCTTCTAAATGTCACCCCAACCCCCCTGTTATTTCTAAGAACCCTCTTTGAGTACTTTATTTAATCATTCTTTTAGCCCTTAAATGGCTTTCAGTAAAGTATTTCAACAAATACGAACCGTGTAAAACACTTTTAGGTGAAGATTATCCTGAAAGTTCTCCCAAAGATTTTTTTTCTGTTTGCTTCTAAGACCTAAAATAAAAGACATTTGTGCATTTTTGTTGTTTATAGGCGTTTGCGGCTATTACTATTGATTAATTATTTTTAAATTACAGTATGTCTATGTGACATAGGAACACCAAACATCAGCATGACATCTGACACCTTGAGCATTAACACAAAATGAATGACCTAATAATGCCTAGTGCCCACTTGGCAGTGAGAAGCTGTCGACATCTGTGATGCTAGATTATATTACATATTCAATAATCTTTCAATACTGCAACATGGCCAACAGTGCCATGGTCTCACTTTTAATACTTTATTCAAATAAGCTGGCATCTGACTGGCACCACCCCCATTAAAATAATAGATGACGAAAAGGGTTCTTACCCTAGATATTGTTAATTTAGATTATTCCAAAGTATTGTTTAGTATCAAGCACTGTGCCAACTGCACTTGTCATCGTCATACCTAACTCAACCTTGGATAATAGTGCATATTTTTAATTCTCATATTGATCTATTGCAGTTAGTAGCAAAGACTGACAAGCACGTATATCCAATTGGAAATAAAATGTAGAAGTAGAAAATCGTATTGTAATTGATCCATTTTTAATCTAATAAAATTGATCTGTAGATTGGTCTGGCTACCAGAAATATGAGAGACCAAACCAACTGAGATCATTACTGAGGTTAATCTCTTTTTAGATCTTGAGAGTTTATCCTGAGCTTGGACCTCACTGGCCATGGCCTCTTCCAGGCTGCATCAGGCCCTTAGTGTCACTGAGCATTGCCTACCCACTAATTCTGAAGTCATCTGTTTTAGCACAGGAGTATTCCTGCTCTCAGAGGGCTTCTCAGGGGGAGACAAGAAAACAGCAGCTATTAATAACCACACTAAAACATCGGTGTAGAAGTGTTCACGGATGCAGGAGAATGGGAAAGACTTGCCTTTCAAAGGCCTCTCAGGGAAAGCTTTCTCTACAAAGACATGTTTTTGAATATGATGATCAGGATATTATGTGTATGTGTGTGTGTGTGTGGGGGTGGGGGGGGGCTCCTTGTATTTATGTTTTAGGGACTAAAAATGTCGTCATATTGATAAGAATATTAAACTGTAAAGGTGGGGATATTTGCTGGTCTTCACAAGAAAATTAGCTGTTTTTAATGCATATTGCTGAACCTTGGTGTGTGTTTATGTTTGTGTGTGTGTGTATGTGTGTATGTGTGTGTAAGCAAAAGTGTTTAATATATGTTCTTGATGTCAAATAAGAATTGTCACATAAAAAGTTAACTTCCCAAAGTTTTCATTGGTCCATTCTTCCTTTAAACTGTTCAAACCATATAAAGGTCAGCAGAGATTAAGAAATGTTGATAAAAAAATTATGGGGAGTTATGGGGTTTTTATTTGACAGTGATGATATGAAAGGTCAGAGTGGTCACGCTGGGTTCCTTTTGGGCCACTGCTTTGCAGAGATTAGCTTTTGATTCTAATTCTAATGCTAATTAGCTGATGAAATCCAGAGCTTTGGCAGAGAATGAACTCGTATTAAGGCTGCATGAACAGACAGATTTAAATGAACTCCTAACACTGAGGAGTTGAACGGTTGCATTTTCACCCAGGCAAGTGACAGATAAGAAAACGAGTGTATCGCGAACTGAAAGCTATACAATGAGTTTACCGTCATTGTACAACTTTAAGTTCTAGGTGTACTATTGGTTTTTACCGGACAGCAATATGTAAAAATGCATTTAAGCTAGTGCACAGTTTATTAATTTCCCTCTCACATGTGGTTCAGCTCATCTGTTAACATGTTTAGTGAATGTGTTTGAGGAGGGAAATTACTAAACCGAGCTGGATACTAGCCGTCCAGGCCTGAGGGTGGAGTTGAGACCCTTGATCTAAAATATCACAAAGTAATTAATGCGGTGTGCATCCAGAGCATCCAGTCACAGAAAGTCTTCGATGAGTCTTTTAGATCTTTGACAAATCAAGCTATAGACAGCTTGGCAGTGAAATTATTGATTAAAATGCTAATTAGTTTATCTGTGATAACAACAATATAAGACAGACACTCCACTTGGGGATTTTGTGTCTAGGTGTCAAGACTGGATGCTTCAGTTTTGTTTTGTGTTCGTATGGTGTGTGAAATCAGAGATCTCAAACTTTTCATAACTAGAAACGTTCATTACAGTTAAAAGCTTTAAAAAGTGCATCGATATATAGTATTATTTCAAAGTAAAAATTACCAAAAATATTTTAATGTGTTACCCAATCTTGTGGGTTTGAGTGTATGGTTGGCCAGAAGGTGTGTGTGTGAATGTAGGGCAGTGTGTAAGTGGCCTGTGTCAATTGACTGTTTTGAAGTGTGGCTTAAAAAAAATGCATATAATAATATGTATTATAATAAATGAATTTCCAAAGTGTCTAATGTTTGTTTGCGGATTGTTTTTGTTTGAGTCAGTTGTTTTCATCTGATTGGTTAAATAGACTAGGTTGTACCAAAAAAGGATAAAAATAAAGTATATGAGACACTTACATTTTGTTTAAGGTTTTAAACATTAGAAAAGTGCAAAATAAAGAGTAAATCAATAAGATGAAAAATCAAAACTGTCTCAGGGTATATCAGGGTCAGACTGTGGTATTTATCTCCCTATCATGCAGCCCCTCTGTGTTTGCATGTGGTCGTCCAGTTGCCAGGGGATAGAGATCGAGAGCAGTCTGGTGACACTCTTAGTCCTTAAAAGCAGCCATAAATGAAGTGTGTGTGTATTTTAGTCCACAGTCTAACTATTAAACTGCCACGTGTGCTGAAGAAAGGCAGATGAGGGGTGACTCATGAGCCCTTACCTCAACAAAGCCACTCATTTTCTTTTTTCCAAAACTGTCCAAACTTTTCCTTTTTAGTTTTGTGGTGGACCTACAAGGCTAATGTAGCTAGTATGTAAAGGTAGCTACTGTCATAGCTCAAATTACCAAACAGTTATCTGAGACCGTGTTGTGTTGTCATTTCACTGTTTCTTGATAACTGAACAACTGAGATGTAAACAGTTTGCTTAATACACGATTTTGCTTAATGGAACCAGACATTTGAAGAGTTAAATACCTGTAAAGCCTCCAGCACAGAACAATATTCCATGAAACTGTTATGCTCGAGTTTAGGAAAGTTTAGGAAAGTGTTTTGTCTAGAATGTTTTATGAATTTTAAACATTTTTAAAATCCATTCTTGGCAAAGGGATACATGCAGGATGATGTGAGGCAAAATAGCCCTTTTTTACTATTTCACCACCATCAACAATACATCTAAACACCCTGAAGACATGTGTAGGTTGACTGATGGGTTTAGATTATAAATAAAATGCCTTAATGTGTGAATTTGACATCTGGTTCCATTCCAAAAATCCTAGGCAGTAATTTTCTAATAGAGATATTAACATTTGATAAAGCATTTTCTATTAAAGCCACTCTGAGGTTATGTATTTACCATCTCAACCACCAAATTCTACAGAGTGTTTGTAAAATCAGTTCCCCTGAAATATATATACATGTATATTATATAAAATGTAATGGATGAAATTATACTGCAAGTGTAAAAACGTACCAAAAGCTCAGAATCCGATTTTTTTAACATTCTTTGAGTTGAAATCACGTTTTAGGACCTTTTAGGTCTACTTTGTAGGACCTTCTTTGCAGTTTTACCAAGAAGACCAGCGAGTGTAGCATGTCAGACACCTCATGCATTACATTAGATTCACCGCATTCAGCAGATGCCTTTATCCAAAGTGACTTCCGTTCCCTAACTACAGGGGGCAGTCTCACTGGAACAATGTTGGGTTAAGGGTCTTGCTCAGAAAACCAAAGGAGTTATACAGAATCTAGTATTGGAACCCATGACCTCTTGGTCCAGAGGCAAGTAGACCACCACCATCCCATCACACTGTTGTTGTGTTTGGTCCAGAAAAAAGTTTTGCTTTGACTAACTGCATTTGCACATCAGGCCTCGAGCTCCACGATTAGATCAAGCTGTACAGAGAAACAGCGTCAGTCCAATATCGTTGATTAAACCGTGTTCGTCCCTTGTCTTCATTTCAGCGGGTCGATTCAGATGAGAGGACTTTTAGCAGCCTGTTTGATTTTGGCCTTGGGTGAAGTCAAAAGAAGGTCCCCATGCATCAAAGGCTCGCCGCTAATTTGCTTCCGAGGAAAACCTCTGGTGGTGGTTATTGATTATTCAGTTAATGCCATTACCTCACCTCCACTCATCAGTTTGCACTGGGTCTCCACTTCCCGTTGAGTGTGAAAAACACATCGTGGGAGCTCACAGCTTCTCGGGCCGACCCAAGGTCACCTCCGATCAATGCTGGATCAGATTCCAGTGAGCTGGAGTTAAAGGAATCAAATACCACTACGTCACTCTGCTAATATCTGTGTGTGTGTGATTGTGTGATTGTGTGTGTGTGTGTGTGTGGGGGGGGGGGGGTGGGGTGCTTGTTGTGAAAGGAAAAGACAAATGCTTTTGTTGTTGGACTTTTTCATAATTTTAGTTGATTCATTTAAACAATTAATCCAGTAATATATATCCCACTGGTTTTGATTCCAATGCTCAGAATTGGCTCTTCCTACACCAAGAAGACACAAAACATACAAATGACATCCAAACATATTGACTTTTTCTCTCTCTCTCTTCTTATCTCTCCCTGTCTCCCTCTCATTCATTCTCTTTCTCTCCTCTCTCTCTTACTTTTACTCCCTCTCTCCACTCCATCTGTGTCTCTCCTCTCTCTTTCTCAACTCTCTGTCCCCTCTCCATCTGTCCTTCCCTCTCTCTCTTTCTCTCTCTCTCTGTTTCCCTTTAATTCTCTCCCCCTCTGTCACTGTCACTCTCTCTTCCTTCTCTATTTCTCTCTTTCCTTATCTCTTTCTCTCCCTCCCTCTTTCTCTGTTTCCACTTCTTTCTCTCCCTCCCTCTCTCTCTCTCTCCTTTTCCCCATCTCTCCCTGCCTCTTTCTCTCTCTCTCTCTGTAGAAGTGTGATTGTTTGCTGAGTCTGGAGGCGTACTCTGTGGAGCAGAAGAGGAGAGTGTGCCAGTGTCTGAGCGACAACATTCAGAAACAGCTCCAGCTGCAGCGCAGAGAGAACTTCGGCCCACCAGAACAGGTACTCGTCTCCTAGCTCCACGCACTCATCATCTTGCTCCTGTCTTCTGTTTTCTAAGGCTAGTCCTTCTGCTCGCTTGTACTCGTGCACTGATGGTCAC
This sequence comes from Rhabdalestes septentrionalis, assembly GCA_037832545.1. NCBI lineage: Eukaryota > Metazoa > Chordata > Actinopteri > Characiformes > Alestidae > Rhabdalestes > Rhabdalestes septentrionalis. Next base: position 6,758,229 of record JBBMFX010000080.1, on the reverse strand, counting down.
AGTGAAAGAGGAAAAGGACAGAGGTTTGAATTCTCATTTGTATTTATATAACATTATTAAGCAACATTAAGTGAAGTCGTGTAGGTCTGGGTGTTACTGAGTACATTTTTTGTAATTTAGGCCAAAATTCTGTGGCTTAAATAAAAGCAAACACTCTGAAAACTGAAATGAACCATAAGTCATAATTGCCGAGCCAGTTGAACATGATTTTGATTGTAATTACTGACCAATAAGCCTCTGAATGTTTTGTGTTTCCAGCCTGGAAAGACTTTGGGTGAAGTGGGTTTTGAATCAATGATTCTCATTGATTGGACTTTGCTAATGGAGATGAATCACTTTGCATATAGACAATATAATTCAGTATCTTGTATTTACTTTTACAATAAGAGTTATTGTTGTTTAATTCTAAACTAGATGCATTTTCATGAGTATATACAAAGTGTGATTGTGTGGTTTCTTTGGAGACACCCAAACTTTGGTTTTACAAACAAAAATAGTTTGAGTTTTAAAAAGAATTGCTTACACTGACACTGCGGATATTAATGGATGTTTTGATGCTGAACGCTGCCCATATATCAAAAACTGGAGGAGGAGAAGATACATTAAATTTCATCTACCAAAGGATAAGACGAATAAAATAACGTAAGAAATCACACTTAGTTTGTAATTACTTAATTACATGGCTAGGTACATTGTAACAGATTGTGAGTAACATTTGAACAATGCATACAGTACCCATATTATCACTGGTGTTGTAGTTCAATTACAGTAGTGCATTAGTACAATGAAATTGCATTGGATACACTTAATAGTAATAGTACCCAAAAACTGTAATTAAACATGGTGCAGCACTCCAATGCATCTGTAACAGTGAGCACATAAACAGTTACGACTGTGAAATAGCTGTGTAATAAGACAAATGTGGGACACATTGAAAGTTTCTAAGTTAAATTTTCCAGTGCATATCCTTTTCATTCACCAGCCAATCTGTAACTGGAGCTGCTTGTTATGTTGAGGATTCATGATTAGACTCACGTCCTCACAGCATGACTTCCTGAGTGGCTGGTCAATGGGATGCGTATAGTAGAGCCACTAGTGGTTATTAAGGACTTTAGCACATCTACTGGTGTGTGTGTGTGTGTGTGTGTGTGTGTGTGTGTGTGTGTGCGTTTGTGTATCTGCATTTTCTATATTCCTTTAGTGTTCATTAACTGGAATTAATACAGTTATACAGTCATAATACTTCCCAGTCCATTCAGTCCCTACATAAAAAGCAAGTGCCAAAATAGCTTGTTTTAAATAATTGTTTTTGTGATGTCATAAAAGTAAGCCCATTTACATGCATTTAGTAGTTTCAGTATAGAATACTTCGTCTGAACTGGCCGGCCAATCAGATCAAAGGTAAGTTTAGTGGATAGACATGGAAAAAAGAAAAATATCACTCAGTTCTTCAAAGACCTTTATACTTTATATACTATTTATACTATAAGACTCTTCACCATGTGTGCCATAATGCTTCAAGTCATTAACATGTGCTACCTAAAGTACATTTTTTAACCCACAAAATGTGCTGTGAGTGTTTTTGCACAAGCCATTTCTAAATATTGCTGAAAAGTATACGACGAATCGGATGCTGCTGTGATAAAACCCAGCGATGATTATTTTGATGTTACCAATTTTACCTATATATGATAATTAATACGGTCAATAAGGAGGATACTGTGTACTCTATAATGCTCTGGGTCATTAATATGCACAACCTGGAGTACACTATAAATACAGCTGTGGGCTTTATTGCCCCCCTCAAATCCCCCGTCCATCCAACACCTGCTGTTAATTATTCCTCTTATCCTGCTTTTTACATGAAAGGGAGGGACGCGCTGACCACTGTCTCTTTCATCCGTGGCTGAATCAGGAAGCGATTGCACTCTCATTCATCTGTCTCTTCCTTTTCAACTGTCCATTTATCCCCTGCCCCCCTCCACCTCTGTTCCAGCCCTCTGTTTGTTTGTGTGTTTGTTTGTTTGTTTCCGGCAGGCAGGCAGGCAGGCAGGCTGTCAGTGAGGGCTGTGAGACTGCAGCTGGGTTCTCCTGCCTGACCCATTTACAGCACCTACACTACGTACAGTATGATTCACACAGTGCATTTGAGCTCGAGCCAGCGATCATGGCTCCTTTATGCACATCTTAATGTAGTAATAACAGTAGGAGTGTGTATGTGTGTGTGTGTGTGTGTGTGTGTGTGGTATAATGAATGGTGACGTGAACTGTGAGTCACGTCCTGGCAGGTGTGCTGATGTGCTGGGTTGTGGCTTCATTATGATTATTATATCCAATTGACCACACTTAGTGTAATGATGACTTGATAGCTATTTGATGTTGCAGGACGTCCGGTTTAGCCCCTGGATGCCCTACAAGCTAATAATGACACCAAATGCTGGCGGAGACCCAGTGGGTTTTCGGCTGCCAGCTCAGAGAAGTGGTTGCTTGTTTAAGATTTTAAATGCAACTCAAGTTTAAATGCAACTCATTTTGACATTCAGTCATTTCAGGAGGTGATTTCAGATGCAGTTAGCCCAGTGGTATCAGTTTCACACAGTTCCTGCTATGGCCCAGTAGTGGCTAAATCAGACTAAATACAATATCAAGACAAAACATGATATGCACTACTGTGCAAAAGTCTTACACTGTCCCTGATTTCATATATTGCTTCCAAAAATAGGCGTGCATTCTTGTATTTTAAAGTTGTCTTGAGGAGCAGTTCTCCAGGCTTCCCGAGGGACTTTCAAAAGCTTCAATCCAGTCCCTGAATCATTCCAGCCACCTGTTTTAAGACACACAGTGACCTATGTGTAAATCATTCAAGCAGAACATAGACCATCTCTTTTAAGGCATGAATCAGTGAAGAAACAGGCGCTGATGATCAGGCAATGATCAGTATACTGGTGGTGCTGAATGCTGAGTGGTTGGAACACCTTCATCTAGGCACCTTGTATCCTTAGACAATTTTGCAGCCTTTAAAATAACAATTTGTTCCAGTTTCTTTTTATTTAATCTACTTGATCTGCCAAACATAAGACAGGAATACAATAGTACATTTGCAACAACATGGGCAGGCTCAAGACCTTAGTGCTGTACTATACAGGATCTAATTTGTATCTTTGAGCCTTTGAAATCTCAGTTAAATCTATGATTGCACTGTTTAAAACTATGATTGCACTGATTTTGTTATTATTTTTCATGTCATATGGTATTATTGTAGTTCAATGAATAGGACAAATGTTGAATGGTGCATTTGTATGTATGTGAAAAAGACCCTGTGGGCAACTGCCTGAACAAGATCCATTCATACGGCTAAGGACAAATACCTAGTGACTATGCAGTAAATGATTTTGTAGGATATAAGCTTGCACTTCATAGTCAGTGCTGTGATTTTCCATTTAAGAAATTTGGCAATTTAGGAGATAACCCAAACATATACCTCATGTGTTGATGTATTATAATGCTGAGCAAGAACATACGATTGCAATATGTGCTCACAGCCTGCATTATCAGTTCACAAACTGTGTCCTCTTCTATGCTTAATTAGACTGTACGGTAGATAGGTAGATTGTACTGGGGTGAAGAACATCATAGACCATCCCCATCTCTTCATCACTGATTTATCATTTTCATTTCTCAAATTCGTCTGGCAACATGATGGTCCTGGCCAAGTTTTTTCCTGTGTCTGTGTGGAATTTCACCTGGAGCTCTGGTTTTCTCCCACAATCCAATTACATATATTTCAGACTGACTGGAGATGCTAAATTGTCCCCTAGGTGTGATTGTGTGTTTGAATGTCTATCAGGTGTTGCTGTGCAGGATGTTTCTCTGCCTTTGCATCCTGTAACTGCTGGGATAGGCTCCACTAACTCCCCTCTTCAGAATATCTCTGCGATCCTGGTTAAAGCAGCTGAGATAACGGATGGATGGTTTTCACTGTGTCCAATACCTTAGGATTTCTTAAATGATGTTATACTGTTGCCTGTTAACACCCCTTACATTATTATGAACATTAGTATATATGAATAATTTCTATTAAACCCTGCGTCTGATGTGGGTAAAGGCCAGTTTGTGGGATGGACTGCAGTCTTAGCACGGCAAGTGTAAAATTCAGGTGCAATGTGAGGATGCATTATGGTCGGCTCACGGCATATTTTGCCAAATCTTTTTAATTATCTGCATATTATTGGTAACCGAGGCCCATGGGATAATTTTGTATTGATTTGGGGCATTAATACATTTGTTTGCACCCTCCTGATAATGGACCATTGATTACTGTCTCTGGGAGTTATAATCACAAAAGAAAATCTTCATTCTCTCTCTCTCTCTCTCTCTCTCTCTCTCTCTCTCTCTCTCTCTCTCTCTCCCTCTCTCTCTCTCTCTCTCTC
>JBBMFX010000080.1:6727079-6744739 GCA_037832545.1 Rhabdalestes septentrionalis | reverse complement strand
GAGAGAGAGAGAGAGAGAGAGAGAGAAAGAGAGAGAGAGAGAGAGAGAGAGAGAGAGAGAGAGAGAGAGAGAGAGGAGAAAAATGAGGAGGGGAGTGAATAACGGATGGAGAGAAAAAATTGTAATATTAGAGAGATAGTGACAGACAGAAAGATGGATGAGCAAGAGAGAGAGAATAAAATGGAGAGAGAGATAGAATGTAGAAAAGAGAGATAATGAAGACAGAGAGAAAGGAGCACTCTGAGCAAGGGAGAGAAAAAGGGGGAGAAAGAGATGTGAGAGAGACACAAGGGGCAAGGGGAAATTGAGAGAATGTAGAAGAGAACGAGAGAGAATAGAGAGGAGAGAGACAGAGTAGAAGGAATGAAAAGAGAGAGAGAGCTAGAGCAAGAGAGGGAAGACTGAGACAATTCATGAAGAGAGAGAGACATAGAGCTAGAGAGAGGAGACAGCAGGAGGAGAGAAAGAGTAAAGAGTAAAGAGAATGAATGAGGAGAGAAAGAGAGAGAGATGTAGAGCGAGGGAGGTTTGTGAAGAGATGGAAGCGTTTAAGAGTGAGATCAGATTGTAGCGTTTTTTTTCTCTGGAATGATCAGATCAGGTCTTTGCTGAGGGAACAGAGTGGTCACACTTTAATGGAGAGGCAAAAGTGTTATGTCATACTTTCAGCACGTGTGTGTGTGTGTGTGTGTGTGTGTGTGTAGGATGTTGTACTCGCCCACTTCAGGTTTGGAGTGAGGAGCAGTAATGAGTTGAGGATGTGCATCAGCTCCTAATTCCAGCTAATTGCTCACTCAGTCTCCATCTTCAATTACATTAGGCCCAAGAGGATGGCACACTTACGCACAGGCGCTGAACACTCACTCCGAGGGGCTTCGCTCCACTAACGCCTTTCCACACTGTTGCCATCAGGCTGCATCAGTTGTTTTACACTGCTGTTTTATTCATGACCCTGATACTCATAAACTTTATCACAACACTGCAGTTCAAGCACTCAGCCCAGTTTAAACTGCTCAGCGTAAGCGATAAAAACAGACATAAACATCAAAACAACACATAGCAGGATTTACCAGTAAGCCACATCATTTGGTCCCAAAGCAATGTCCCTCAGCTCTTTTTTTCTATCCGACTGGCTTGACTTTGGGGTTAATTTATCTGGATACATCTGGATAGATACTTTATGGTGTATCCCCCTACAACAGTTCATTTTCCAAGACCATGTAATTTACTTATTTTGGGCAGTTCAGAATTATTTTTTGTTAAAACGAGCAAATGAAATTTCAGTTAATATGACTTTTTTTTGTAGTATTATTTTATTTAACTCTACTTAGGTCTGCCAACAAAACATTTGGCGCTTTTCCATGGGAAAAAGAACAAAGCTATATTGTGAACAAATGTTTTCCCTAGGCGTCACGGTGGCGCAGGGGTTAGCGTTGTTAACTCACAGCAAGAAGGCCCTGGGTTCGACTCCCGGGTCGGGCACAGGGTCTTTCTGTGTGGAGTTTGCATGTTCTCCCTGTGACTGCGTGGGTTTCCTCCCACCACCAAAAACATGTGTGATTGTGGAATAGGTATAGGTAAGAAATAAAGCAACCTGAGCTGTGCCTTACAAGCCCTGTTTTTATTTTGTCTGAAGATAAATTCCAGTGGGAGTTTTCTAACACTGTGAGAAATGTGAAGGCGCACCAGGACATAACTAACATGTTAAGTGGGTTAGGTATTCACTGCATAGCTGAACAATTACAAGGACATGCAAAAAAAAAATCAAACAAGACCATAACAATGAATGAAAGAGCATAATGACAAAAACAGTTCTGACAGAAAAAAAGCTTCTCGATGGTTTAACTCCATGGACACAGTTTTGGCAAAACAACCGGCCATAAGCCGTGGGGAGAGAATTAAGCTGCAACTTCTATGCCATCGCAGTATTACGTACAGCACAGTTCCTGTAGACCTATGGAAATGTTTATATTGCCTCTGTATTACAGTTCTGAGGAAACAGAGGAAAATGAGCTTTGCTTTTACAAGCTGTCCTGCATTTTGTCGAATAAAAGAATCAGTCCAGACTGAAACACTAACAGTGAGAATGGGCGGGGCTAAACTGCAGCAGACTGGATAATGTGCACAAATGCAAATGGATATTTGTGATATCACAGAAACAACGAATGTGAAGCTTAGTTGAGGAGTTAATATAATTTGGACTAGAAACTGGTGAGGTTTAAAAATGCAAGAAAGAATGTATTTGTTGGTGCGAATGAATACGTAGTACTGTGCAGAAGTCAATTCCTCATATTTTGCCCATATGTGCAAACATATTTGTAAATACTGTGTATAACACTGAGATAGTTTGTATAATTCTACAAGCTTTAATTAAAGTCAGTATTGTTATATTATCACTGTTATTCTTCAGCACAGCTTGAAAGTTCCTTGGCAAGCTTACTTGTAATTTCTTGAGGTGGTCTTCAGGAATAGTTCTCCAGGCTTCTTAAAGGACTTTCCAAAGCTCCTCTTTGAAAGTTGACCACCTTTAGTATTCGTTCTCTGTCAAAATGAGTTCAGTTGAGATCTGGGCTTTTGGGGGGCTGATCCATCCACTGCCCTTCCCTCCGCTATCATCCACTGATGATATTTTGATCTATCAAGATGCTTTGACTGCAGCAGGCGCATGTTTGGGATTGTTTTCCTGCTGAAAAATGAAGCCGTTGCCCATCAGGTGCTTTCCAGATGGTGAGATGTTTGAATAGTACTACAGGGCAGTTCATTCCAAAGTTGATGCAATTGGATCACTGCATTCATATCAGTTCCTTTAGATGTGAGAATGCATTTATAGCCAGATCCGTCCCGCAGTTTGTCTCTTTTTTGTTCCCTTTGCCCATTCCCCATCCACCCTCTGAAGATTTTTATTCAGAACATGAACGGTTCTACCTGCATCTTATGTTATTGTCAAGAGCGTTCATTTCTGAATGCCAACGATGTCCGCTGGCTAAAGCCTGACACAGGTCCGCATTATTCATTAGACTGTTTCTAAGTGTGCTGCAGCTGGAATGAGCTGTATGGTTCTGAAATCGGATGAAGGGTGAGGTCAGAAGTGAGTGGCTGTGATGCCAATATGCCGTTAATGACACTGCCTGCCATCGTTCATTGGCTACAATGATGACGACAACTGTGCTTCGTGGTTTTGGTGCCTTTAATCAGGTTGTGTTCTCTGACCTTCAGAGGTTGATCAATGATGCCTGACTGGATCCCCTGCCATCACCCCACCTTCTTTCCCCCCTAACCCCTCCCTTTCACTAGGACCATACAATTGGAGCAGGTTGGCTCCTTTATTGGTGAATTTGTTTTTTTTGTAGTGTTTTCACAGTTATTTTGACTGAAAGAAAGTGTACAGTGGAAATCTACCAGTGCAGGGATCAACATCAAATCTGAAATAATGACCTTTTCTAATAAAGCTGCTTTGTGACAATGTAGAAATTCCATTCCTTATCAAGACACTTATCCCTCAGAAACATCTATCCCGGAAAAAATGGTCCATCTGTTAGTTATTAAGCTTACTAAGGAACTAGTGCATCTTCTACAACTGGTACAAAACGCAGCACCAGCCAATTGTGTCTTTTAATGGTATTTTCATGCTCTAAATGGTCCTAAAGCACCAGTGTGCATCCTCAAATGCTCTTTTATATATGTTTATGTTTCAACATATGATTTTAGATCTTCTATTACTGGCCTTTAGCAAATCCCCTCCCTAAATCTGCACAAGCCTCTTCATGCAATTTAGTTTATAAAATGTTCGGCTGTTATTTATTTACATTTATTTAAATGAATATTCATACCTTTCACTTATTTAATTCTATTTTGCTTTATTTTTGAACTTTATCATCTGCCTGTAACATAATACCTGACCCTCTACCTGCATGAAATGCTCAATAAATAAATCGAGCTTATTAATTTTACATTATTTAAAATTGTGAGTTTTTAGTACAGTAAGATTTTCCTCAAATGAAAAATGACCTTTTGTTACAATAAGCAATGAATGATTTAGTATGACTGCTTTTTCATCTGTTGTTTTTTGGTCAATACCAATAATTTGAGACTTTGATATTGTCTGATATATCGGTCAGACCCTAGTTTATATCACTGTTGTTTAATAAGATCGCTGTAATAAATAAAGGGGCGAACAGCTTTCACAGGGAGTTTTTTTTTTCATATTTTGAGGGGTAGTTATGGGAAGATGTGTGTCTTTATCTTCTCATTCAGCAGGCAAAACCAAGCGGTGTTCCTCTCTTTTATTGAAAAGTTTATTGAAAAGTTTAAAAATGTAAATTGTTCCCACAGTCTTACCATTTTAATTTGGAATACTCATTAGTTTCGAAGCTCGCTGAGGCGCATCTCTTTTTCTCCCAGCAGTCACATTGGAAAAATACTTACTTCATATGGGCCCTTTACTATTGATGATCCCTGCCTCATGGTAATGCCGTTGGCGCCTGATGGACACCCTCCTCAGCAGAAATCAGTCATTAGTAATTGTTAATCGGCCCAATGTGTGTGAAACACTGTTAGATTAATGTTATCATTTTGCTCCATTCACTCGTGGACTCAACAAAAATGAACGTATTCCTAATCCCATGGAGTTTTACGAAAACATTCATTACGGTGATTGTACAGTGATTCTGGTGGCATTCCATTCTTTCAGTGACCACCGCAGTGGACGGTGTGTGTCCATGAGTGTGGATCTTCTCATTATCCCGTGTAATTTGCTGGATGTATGTCCTCCACACTGCCACATTGGTATGCTGGACACGTTCTCTGTGTGTGTGTGTTCAGCCTCGCGCTTCATCCTGGCCTGTTTGGTAATGCTCGTAACCTGACACTCCTAATGCCGCTCCACGCTATGCTAAAGATCGATCCCTCTCCCGAGTTCTCTCGCACACCCGCTGAGCAGGCTCGCCAATTCAGCCTCGTTCAGGAGAGCTGAGCCGTCTGGGCCGGAGCGAATTGAGCCTGAACTCCCACCAGTTCCTGCGTCACATCCACCTTAATGTCAGCCCGCGGAGGGAAGGGGTGGGTTGGGGGGGGTAATCTGCTCTTTTTAAAGAACATGTCAGAAAACAGCAGCGTTGCATTCCCAGCTTGCGACTCAAAAAAGGAGTAAACTGTTTACTGGTACCAGTCAGAAGGATTATATCTGTGTATTAACTGGGCCACTTATTTAGTTTTTTTTTTTTATGTCTCTTTAATGAAAAGCTGTTTTCTGTCAGCTTTTCTTTTTAGGTATGTGAGCCCTAAATCTGCTGTGCTTTTTTGACTGACTGGTATGTGTTTTTGTGTGAGACGGTTTGAAGGATTTGAAACTCTAAGTTCTTAGTACAGAAATCTTTGTTCGTATGAAAACTGCCTTTTGTTACAATAAGCAGTGAGCTGTTTAGTATGACTGCTTTGTCACCTATTGTTTTTTTGTCAATACCGATAATTTGAGACTTTGATATTGTCTGATATATCGGTCAGACCCTAGTTTATATCACAGTTGTTTAATATGATTGCTGTAATAAATAAAGGGGTGAACAACTTACAGGGAGGTTTTTTCTTATGTCACATTTAAAAAAAATTATGTCAGAAAGCAGCAGCGCTGCATCCCCAGCTAGTGACACAAAATGAAATTGTCTCATTTGCTGAGACCAATCAGAAGGATTATATTTGTGTATTAACTGGGCCACTCATTTAGGCATTATTGTTTTTGGGTTTTTTTTATCAATCTGATTTGCTGTCAGCTTTTCCTTTTAGGTATGTGAGCCCTAAAGCTGCTGTGTTTTTGTTGACTGAATGGTTCTCGTGTGGGACTGTGTGAAGGAGTAAGAGTGGCCTCTGCCGTCCGTCTCTTCCCTCAGGGTATGTGGCCAGTCACACCCCTGGACATCCTTCATGGATGGGCATGGCAGGATTGTGACTGGACCTGAATCTCATGTGACGAATCCTCAGATCGTGGTTTATATGTGCTCTGTTCCTTCTTAAAGCCATACATCTGATTGATTTGACACGGTATTCAATGTGATATGGCATCTGATATGATGTGACATGATTTGATGTGAACCGATTTGACATGATAGTGTAAAAAGCACAGTAACTATGTGATCCCCACACAGGGAACCAGTTCTATTAATAATGGTAAAATTGCAAGACTCACAGTGTGCTATATCACGCTGCTGTATTTGCCCAGCTGTAAATGTGAGGCCCGCTGAGTGTCTCTCCATAGGAAATCACATGCTGTGGATTCTTCCAACTGTTTTCTTCTTTTCATTCTTCATGTAGATCCTTAGGTCTTCGCACTGAAGAAAAAAAAAGATTTTTTCAGAAGAATTCATTTGCCAATAAAGATAGTTAAAAAGTATTATTGGATTATTCTTAGTCAAAAGACTATATTTAGCACATTGATTTGTTTTTTTTTCTTGTACTGTGATCCTGCTCTGGAAATAACAAGGTCAAGACACTGATTCAGGAGAATATGAGGATTTTCATGCAGGGATTAATCCAAATAGAGGCTCTTTTTTTCCTAGAGATAAATGAGCTCTCCTAATGCGTTCCACATAGATACATTATTTCTTCATATAGAGACAGAGAGGAGAGATAAACAGCAAAAGAGGGACAAACTAAAGGCAACATGTGGAAAAACATACAAACAAGAGTAGTTAGATTGGACATTTGCCCCAGATCAGAAGTGCCTTGCTGGTGCTGTTTCCTCTGTGTGTGGTTTGTCTTACACACTCACTGTGGGCCACTGAGCAATGTGCTGGGTTAATAGCCTCTAAGCCGTCAGACTTTCTGGCCTTCTTAAAGCTATCATGACAAAACTCTCAAAAGCCATTTCACAAGCATCTAATCATCGTAGAGCCTAGTGGGTTTCATTGCTTAATTTGGCTAAGTGTTTGGTTTCTTTGAAATATGAATCCTTCTTGAAAATATGAAAAATGACCAAACAGAGCATTGCAGGGCCAGACTACTGTTGAAAAGGTGCTAAAAGAAAGAAACATACATTTTAAGAAAATGGTATGAGTTCTTTAACAAGCAACAATACCTCGCTATCTGAATGCTTATGATGTTATTCAAATTTCCAATAGACATTTAATACTTTAATATTCAGAAGTTATAAATGGACAGTGTCCTAAACTGAGCTTTTAATGCTTTTAATACCTGGAGCACCAAGCCGAAGCAGAGCCTCCAACTTTCTCTCAGACTCTGAGTACTTTGTCTGTGGCTTTAAGACACACAGGCTAAAAAAGAAATGAAAAGAATAACTTTGTCTCCATTACTGCTCACCGGATTGAATTTTTTCTTCCTATTCATCTTCTCTGGGGGAGGAGGTCATGAAAAAGCACATTCAAAGTTTAATGTACATTTAATGTACAAATTTGTACATTTTAAATTCGTGGGAATTAATTCAGGACTGTGGATGGTAATGTGTTAAAACACAGACATACACACACACACACACACATACACACACACACACACACACACACACACACATGCACACACACACATGCACACGCACACATTTAAAACACATAAAATTACTAATTCAACTTAACACTGGTCATCTCATTCTGTATTCAACACATAAATATTAAACCTATTAAACTATCAAAATAATTTCTCTTGTCTATATTGAGAAACTGCTATTTCAAAATGTAGACATTTAAATAGCTGTAATGAAAATGGCAAATAAAGGGGCATTTCTCTTCATTCTCTTCTCTTGTCTTCTGCTTGGGCTGAAGGTAGCTGTGGGTCGGGGCGCTACCTGTGTATCCCTTAATCACCCAGGACTTGCCTGCTGTTTTTCTTCTTGTTTGGGGAGACACTCTTTCTTTCGCTGTTTTGTTCCCATAGCGAGGCTTGAGCTGAGCTGTGAGCTGTAAATTCAGGGCTGTGTCTTTCTGACGAGCCTCGACAAAAAGAGAGAAGTGGGCTCAAGAACACGATGAGCTGATTCTTTTGATTCATGCTGTGTTAGTTTCTTGTACTTCAGAAGGTGGAGTACTGATGCTATCACTGTGGCGTGCCCTCTGTCACTGGCTTTCCAAAAACCTTTTACAACAAAGCTGCTCGGAAGCATTCTTGTATTTTTCATGTGCTGTTTGCGCTTAAAAGGGTTCACCAGTTCAGAAACCCTTTTAGTCCACCCAAAAAACTTCACTTTCAGACTTCTGTCCATTTCCCTTCCTTCCATTTACTCAGCCATAATGAGCGCTTGCCCTGAATGAATAATAAATATAGTCTTTTCCGCTGGCGCCATCACATGCTTGTGTGGGTTAAATTACATCAACATCTTTACACAGCAGATTAGCACCGCCCAGTGACTGATTTATTATCTATTGATGATCATTGCTTCCAGTTTTCATGCTCTAAGGCCGGGCACATCATGCATCTGCCTTCATTGATTGCAGCTACTTTAGGCTGCAATTAATGGCTTTTCTCTAATCTTGTTACAAGTTTAGAAACTGTTAACATGGTTTATATGAAGGCGACCACCTACAAAACAACTTAACAAAGCTTAATTATAAGCCCTTTTTTTCGGAAGACAATTTCTGTTCAGTTGTTATTTCACTGTTGAAGGGTCATCCATTTTATATCCAAAAGGCTTTTTTATTCAAAAGAGCAAATGTCACTCAAAACTGAATGCTAGGAAGCAAATGTTAAGAACATTCCATCCTAATGTCTATATTTTAACAACATATGATCTAGTCTGTGCCATATCACCCTCATATGTAAACTTTACTTCTTAATAATAGTTTTAAACCCTGTATATTTAAAGAGGATGTATCTAAAACCAGACTTTCAACATATTTTACCCTCATTTCACACTCTCTATGTTTTGGAGCATTACTATGAGGATCTGGTTGCATTCAGGCATAATAACTCAGTAACTGATGCTGGGTGATTAGTTCTTAAACCCACATTCCACTTTTCTTCACTTTTTCCTCTACGTGACTCGCTGATCCTCATTTGGTCAGCTGTGGATGATGTATGGAAATCTTTTGTGGGTGCTCAGGACAAAGGTCTTTTTTTTGCGTTTGTTTTAAAATATGTAGCAAGCTGTCCAACCTAGGTTATGTTTTTCAGTTGCTCTGGAGCATGCATTACACCACAGACAACAATGAAATACAGCACACATTCAAGAACCCCCTTATATCCCTCTAGGGGATGCTTGGCATTGGGCTAGGTGATTTGGCTTCAGCACCTCCTGTTGTTTTTCTATTACTTTTTATGGAGATTATACAAGTTGTGTGTGTCAACTATTGAATGCCTGCGGCAGCGATGGGTGACATGAATAGCACTAGTGGTGATGTTTGGAGAAATTGGTTATAAAAATAATAAGTCTGCCAGCTGTTGGTTGGGTGGAGGGAGTTTTGAAGCCCTGGTAATCCCTATTGTCTAATTAATTGCCAGGCCTCCACTGGGGACTGCAGTCTGCCTCAGCAGCAGATGTCCGGGCAGGCAGAGGGGCCAGAGACATGTGCGTTTGACAGCGCAGGTGTTGCTCCTGTCCCTCGTCCTTGGCTTTCCCAGTGCTGCCCAGCCCACCTCCCTGCAACCTGACAGGCTCTGAAGCTCCGCCGTTTCAGCAAGTGGTTCCTGTTTCTCATTGCTGTTATTATTGCCTGCTCTCCCCTCAATAAAGCAATCACCCCACTGTTTGCTTTGCGGAGAGGTGAAGGGCGTTCGACAAAGTGAGCCATAAATCTGCGGGCTGAAGAGTCACCTCTCCATTAAAGCATTCACATGCAAGAGCAGCTGAAACTGGTAACCTTCAAAAAAGCCTCTTGTAGAGCTGTTTTAATTCTTCGCTATCTTTTTGCTTTGAGATATCTTTCTGCTTTGAGCAGCATCATCATCATCATCATCTAGCAGGAAACTCTTATTTGGGCGTTTCCTGTTGGATTGAGAACAGACGGCTTTTTTCCTTTTCATCTCAGGCTTTTCAGACTTTTCGCTGCTCTTAAAGTTAAGAGAAGGGACTTTCTTTAATTCAAAAGGATCTTGACAGAGATCCAGCTGGTCCTGATTTACATCCACATCACCGAGGACGGGAGACGCATGAGGGCCTAAATGAGAGGCTACTCTGCAACAGTACACAGAAACTAGCTCATCAGAGAGAGGTAGGGGAAAGAGGAGAGAAAATAGAGATAGACAGAATCATCTGACAGCATTCAGAAGGGTACTCTTCTGCTTCCCTGTCCTGATTTCCTCCGAGTCTTGGTGTTGCGTATGGTTGTTTGACAGGGCCTAAAAATATCCACCGCATCATGAGAGACCCCTGCCCCAGGATACGGGCCCCTCCATGAGGGTGCAGGGCGTAAGGGAGCTCAAGATCATGTGCTGCACATGATGCCTGCCCGGAAAACTGCGGCCTTGTGACTCCTCGGTCATCCTGTGAACTTTAAAATGCCACAAAGCGCACAGTAAATCAGGATTGTAACGTTAAGCTCTGCTTCTGTCTGTTAGCTCCGTTCTTTTCCCAGGGTGGTGTGTTGGATACTGTTTTGATTCATTCATTGATCACTCTATTATACCTTTCCTGAATGTACCACACTGGTGATGATCTAATATAGTTCGTCATTGGGTGCTGTTTAGCTGTTGAAGCTATTGCTATAACTCCTTAGGTTATAGAGCAGCAAAAGCTAGTCTACTGTTATGAGGTAAAATGATACGCAAATCAACTTTTTCCAAATTTTCTTCTATTTTACCTTGGCTACTATATCATTTATTTTACAGTTCTTCGTAAAGGAGGTGTAGTGAATCATTGTTCAAAAATGTAAATTTTACTGTGGAAAAACATGATTTATCTTAATATCGTGTGAGCTGACATATCAGGACTGGCTCCCATGAGCCCTTGGGCACATGTGAGTGGCCAGTTGGCCCTGTTATTTGTGTTTTGGGGGGTATTTAGAGTGGGGAATGTGTGTCATGTGTGTTTTAGTGCTGTATTGTTTGTTTATCTTAGCTTTTTGTGTGTGTTTGGGTGCTTGTCGACTGTCACCCTCCTCCGGTGTGTAGGCAGCGGGCGAGACGAAGGCACTGTGATGAATTTGGGTGGTGCACAACAGTTATACCTGCTGGGGGCTCAGCCCTCCCTGTGAGGTCTGTATTTTGAGGCTGTAAGGCTGAGAAATAAAAAGGTTCTGCTTGAAGATCAGTGGGTCTTCCTCTTTTCTCTCTCATGCTTGCCACAATATTTTGACAAAGCAATTTAAATTCTTTAAAAAAGAGTTTTTGTTAATAGACAGTAACAGTCTATCCCTGTATATGAACTTTTACCTGTTATTCCGTAATAACCTCACTAACAACTTATCAGCTGGCACATCAAGCACAGGTGGAGTTTAGAAATGGCTTTGACCCATTTAGTTCATTATTTTAGCCCAAATCCACACTCATTTAGAGCAAAAACTGAAAGAACTCACTATGCACGGTTGTCACTAGCCGTGGCCCGGGGCCTCATGGCTCAATAATTATATGGTTAGCCAGACTTTGAGGAATGGAGAGAAGTTAGGAGTTAGCCATTCTTTGCCCATACGTATGAGAAATGAAGCCCGGCGATGGAAGCGGCTAATGGAATTTGGTTCATTTTGCTATTTTGCCCCCGGCTCTTTGAAACCTGAACCCTCTAAAGTGCCTTGCAATCCAATCATTCCAAACGCAGTTGAAATAGCCACTTAGACTTATTAGCCGAGCAGCATCAAGGAAGCCACCATAGCTGTTTGGAACATATTCCACAATTTTTTTGTCGGATATAAAAACTGAAACTTGGCAAGCATGCTCACAGGTCTGGAGAGAAAAGAAAGGAAAGGAGAAGGAAAACAGGGCAGGTGTGGTTTTATATGGCTGTTAATGACAGATTCCGCCAGGGAAGAGGATGCTGTCTGTTTGAGAGCCATTGGTTTTGCTTCACTTGGTTACAAGTATAGAAGCCCACCTGGAGTCTGTCATGTGCTTGGATGAAGATACAGCTCTGGACGGAGGCTCTGTATCCCTCTTTCTCTTTGTTCTTCCTCTCTCTACCTGTCTTCAGGAAGAGGCAGAGCGCTAGGGGACCTGTGTGACACATCCCAGTGCTGACATTTTGGCAGATAATCTCATGTTTCACTTGTTTGTCAGGTAATAAATGCGCACAGACGCTTTTGGCCTAAACTGGATTTGTTATAGGAGAGATTTCCTGAAGTAGATCGTCTCCCCCGCAGTGTTCTGGCAGCCAAGGAAGCTGATGGGAATCGGCTTTGAAACCCCCATAATGAAGTGGGTTTTTTTTGTTTCCTAAAAATATCTGCAGAGACATATGCCTTTCGAATTTAAATTTTAGGCTTTACAAAATAATAAAAATGTTTTGGTGCCCCTGCCCTGTAGTCCTGACCTTAATTTGATAGTTTTGGGAAATATAAAATTGGCAAAAAATATATTTTTCCCATTCAGTAGTGTATTCTAAGTGCTAGCATTGGTGCTACAGGGCAAAAACGTTTAATGACAAATACATGAGTTCATATTATATCTGAGAATGTATACTAACAAATGTCAAAAAACAAACTAAACCTCAGTGTCCTGTCCTTGGTGGATAATGGGCTCAAATGTCAACTTCCCAAGGTAACCTATAATTAGCCTCACTTTTCATAGTTACATTCTAGTTGGTCACATATTCTAGTTGGTCACGAATGAATCCGGCAGCGTTTGAAAATGATTTTTTTCCGTATATTTTTCTTTGTTTTCTCAAGTAACTCTTTCTAAAAGAAAATTATTGATGTTGTGAGCTTTTTCAGAAATTAGGAGCTTGTTTAATTACTTGAATCAGTTAATCAATTTAGAACAGGCATTACATTAGCTGGCTGGTGACCAGTTATAAGCTTACAAGAACTCAGCTCTTCGCTCTGTGCATGAAGCATCTATGCTTTCATTTTTTCTTTTGGACAATTGAACCCCCAAGCTTGACTTTAATTCAAACACCTTTCGATTCAATCTCAACTTGGGCTTGAACCCATATGAGCTCAGTCATGACATGTACTTCAATCTATTTGAACACAGTTTTGACAAGTTTAGGCCTTGGACTTGTCTTGGAGCCAAAAAACGTGGTGTGAAATAACACTCCCGTTTGTTGCGCAAGGCTTATGCACATAGGTAATATAAAATGTTGAAGTTTGGACACCCCAGATCACTTAACATGTTTTCTTCAAGCAAGTAAACATTCTGTACAGGGAACACAGTTCTACATGTTTTAACCCACATATAATGCTTAATTATTCAATTTACCTCATTGGGAGGTGGTGACAAAGCACATTTTCTGTTTTCAGAAAATTTACCTCAAGCAAATCTACAGACATAGATGCTCTGGAAACTGCAAAAACGATTTGAATTTAATGTGCTTGATTAGAATTTTATAACGTGCATAATCAAAACATCATTTGATCATAGGTGTTCAGACTTCTGAATTTAACTGTACCGGACTGCACCACATTCAGTGTAACAGCATTCAGAACTCTTTGCTACATGCTAATTGTTTTATATTTCATTATAATGTTCATGTGGTGTTCTCTGAACTGAACTTCAGAAGCTGTCCGGGAGTTATATTTGCGTTTACGCCTGAATCTACCATCCACATCCTGCACGGTGGCTATTGTCTGTTGACTCTCAGATCTCCTGTAAATGTTTCACCAGACCTTCATCACTTATGACCTTTTTGAAACAGCTCCGACCACGTTACATGGAACAAATGGAATACAGGGAACTACCAATCAGGCATAAAAGGATACCTCAGATTGTAACAATGTGCTGCTGTTCTAGGAAAGAGCCAGCTGGTGATACGCAACTGTATGGTAGAGAGAGGGAAAGAGAAAGAGAGAGAGAAAGATAGAGGTTGGAGATCAGAGGGCTGCCTTTCCATATGGAAAGACTTTAATGTGGTTTCATAGCTGTACTGACCATGATCATAAACCAGAGGTTTGACATTAGTTTGCTATAAATATGTTGTAGAGGATTGGACTAATAGGGGATGCCAAAATAGGATTTCGCATGTTTCTGGTCCAGGGAGGGGTCAAACCAAGATCTGCTTCTAACACATCTAGTTCACTGAAGACGAAGTTGGATTCTCTTTCAGATTTTCTGTTCCACCTAAAATGGCTTAGCAGTTATTCTGACCTTTGTATTGTTTTGGAAGTAGCTGTTATACCATTTAATGTAGAATGAAAAATAAAAAATAACCAGACCTGTCCAACAGGATGTCAAGTTTCTTTCAGTCATTCATTCATTCATTCATTTATTCATTCATTCATTCATTCATTTACATACTCACACATTCGCTTACTCACTCTCTTGCTACTTTTTATTCCAGTCGTCATTTTAAACTGAATGCAGACCCTCCTTAACAGCAGCAACGATAAAAGAAAGTTGTGTCTCCAAAATTCAGATCAACAAGAGTTCTTACAAATATTCTTAAGATGTCTTTCTAATTCATTTTGACCAATTCTAATGGTGTGTTTTTTGATAAAATATACCATAGTATTTATATTTAAAATTAGAACAGTCTGTATGTATTATATAAATATATCTAAATGCAGAAATAACAATTTTCCTCCTGTATAATTTGCATGTGTATCTGTAACTCTAACTTTAACTTCAGTAGCAGCAAAGAAATATTTTTGTCTCTCAGTTTTCAGTGTGTCTTCCACACACACACACACACATATACACACACACACTCACACATATGCAAGCAAACAGAAACGCAGTCGATTTAAACACACATGCTCTTAGTTTCATTTGGTTTGGCCAGACTGTCAGGACTGAAATAACAGAATGCAGGCACAGTTAGAAACCACTATAATGTCCTTCAGTAAAGAACTGCAACCGCAAGCATTTCCTCAGGCGGCCTTAAAGGACAAACCACACAGCAGATTCTACAATCAAACAATCCTGCAAGCTATTATTTTTTGCCAAAAACAGAGTTGCAAGTGTACTTGTGACCACTTTATACATATTATCAAAAAACAAACAAAAAATCCCAACTGAATGCTTTCCCTTGGTTAGTATGTGCCAATAGTTGTCCCCTCACGTCTGATTACAGGGTGTATTTTTTTTAATGACGATGTCTAGTACTCGTGACAGGACAAGCTGTAACCCTGTAACAAGGTCAGGCGTGTTCAGGTCAGTTTATTAGATCCTTAACAGTTATAATGGTTCAGGTCTTGTTTGGGTCAGGTTTTTTTGTGGCTGGAGCAGAGAAGGTTGGCTCTGATAACCGAACTCTGAACTTGTTTTCTACAGGCAGTGAACTTAAATATGACATTTTTCTGCACACAAATTTAATGTACCTACTGTTGGGTTTGCTTTATCTGTTTTCTACAGATGCTGGAGCCCAAGCTGGATGAGAGGTGTGATCAGGGGACTCGCCGGCACCCCTCAGAGGATGAGCGCTCTCTAGGCAGCCCGTCAGACGCCCCGGCCACCACGGCCAGCAGCCCCCATACCAGCGAGCTCCTCACTCCGCTGGAGGAATCACAGCACCTGGTGCCCCCGACGCCTCCCCCGTCCACTGAGGGAGAGGACGGCAAGAGCAACGAGGGCAGCCTGACTGAAATCTGGAAAAGTGTGGAAAGGGAAGGAAGAGGGGAAGAGGAAGAAGAGGAAGAGGAAGATGAGATGAGGAAGGCCCTGGCAGACGAAGAAGAAGAGGATGATTTAGAGGACGAGGAGGAAATGTGCAAGTTGGAAGAAAAGCAACCATTGCATGTGGATGAAGACAATGCCTCTGAAGCTCCAGACACCAATGCGCCGCCTTCCTCCTCCTCTTCATCCTTTGTTATTCCTGAACTGCGCCTGGATCGTTCCTTTAGCGCTGACGCCCTCTCCTCACCTGCCACAGATGAGGAGTACGATGAGGACGATGAAGATGATGAGGACGAGGAGGAGGAAGAGGAAGAAGACAGCGATGATAACTTTCTGGAGCGCAGAGACAGCAAGCGACGAAGCATGGTGGAGGGAGTTTCATGTGAAAAACACGGAGGGGCCGGGGGACTCAGCGTCCAAAACTCGCTCCGCCGGCGCACACACAGTGAGGGCAGCCTTCTGCAAGACCCGCGGGGCACCTGCTTCACCTCTGACAATGCCATCAACTGCCTGGAAGCTTCCGCCGCCCACAAAGGGGGCTGGACACTGCCCTCACCCAGAACCTTAAAGAAGGAGCTGACCAAGAACGGAGGGTCCATGCACCAGCTCTGCATGCTGTTCTCCGGCAGAAAGGTAAGCCTCCTTCACTGCAGATATTGTAGTACTGTACACGTCTCATTACTTCATCACGCAGACTAGCAGTGCAGATCACTGAAATCACTCTAATCAGAATGCAGTTGTTTAGGAACGATTCTTCACTCTTTCTAGGTCAGTATTTAAAGTGCAGATAGTTTGTGATGTTAAGGCTAAAAAAGGCCAGTCTAATCTTCTCTTTAGCGGTTTTTGCACAAACCTCTGGAGGTCACAGAGGTCTACCACATGATGCTACCAAACTGGGAGGGTGATGTCTAGCACATGGGGGTCACATGAAGCACTAACTTTTAGAATTGCCACTTATGCAACATCATTGAATGCCTCAACACAATTTGAGGAGAACACCAATTCTGTTTCATCACATACAATGACATCCATATTGAGTAACCTCAGGTTGGGTGGGGGAGGAGGACTTTAATACTCACCCAGAGAGGCCAATTATGCTTTTCCGGACAGTGACATTGCCAGGGAATGAACTTGTGACCTCTTGGCAATAGGGCCAATATTTTGATGGGTGCACCACTTGGAAGGCCCACATTATCTATTTCAAACCCAATTCAAACACGATCTGCTCTGACCATGAGCAACATCCTCGCAATTATGGGAAAATTACGCCTCCTCTTTGGGAATAAGGCAGGGGAAACTGAGTTGCAGAGGAGAGTGGAACATCTCTAAACTAATATTTCTCGGCTTAAGTTGTAGAGATTTAGGAGACATTTGCATCAGAGTATCATTTAAATGGGATGGATTATAGGTAAAATAATAGTTTTCACCAGAAAATAGGCATGGAGTCCTTTTAAATGTAATGGGTTGGTTTAAGCAGTTCTTTTGGTCCATTCATCACCAAATAGTCACTAAATGTAAACGTCCTGGTATGAAGGCCACAAGTTTTACATTACCGTATATCCTAATTCTGTATGTAATCTAAAACAAGCTGTTCATAAGGATATTTTTGGGAAATTAGGGCCTTATTTCTGTCCTGTGTAGTTGTGCAAAGTGAGAACAGACATTATTCTTGATCAGTCAAAAATCCTGAGTAGAAATGAATGTGGGTTCAGGAGGATGCAGATCTAGATTTGTCCACTAAGGGGCGCTCAGTGTCTTTGATTTGTGCAATTCCTCACAAGAATCTGCACTTCACATTCTCTGCTCTCACTAAGCACATGAACTCTACCCAACATCCCTGTGTGCTAATTTTACCCCATGTTTGTTTGTGTGTGAACGTCTGCTGCTCTGAGTGTGTGTAAGGTTCAGTAAATGACAGCATTTTGAATTTATCTGGCCTGTATTTGACGTACTTCAAGTGGTTTGGAAGATCTGAACTGATAAACAGAGACACAGAGGAGACCATGTGTACCTTTTTTATCCAG
>JBBMFX010000080.1:6684253-6701484 GCA_037832545.1 Rhabdalestes septentrionalis | reverse complement strand
CCTCACAGAGACGGGAGATCAGTGCAGCAGGAGGCAGAGACGGACGCTAAAGTTAACAGTACTGTTTCTTTTGGACTAGTAAAAGATCACCTTCTGGATCAAGTGTTGTGCGTGCATGAATGTGTGCAAACCAAAACCATTAGCCTACTGCAACTACAACAAATCAGTCTGTTGAGTGGTGACAATAAATGGGCTATTCCCCGTGAATCAGCTTCGTTCAGTCTGTAATCGGACAGTCTTAGGTGGGTCAGCACCCTTGAGCTGGCAATGTTCTCTAGAAAAAAGCATTTTTAATGTTAGTGGTGTTAAAATGCCGTTGCTTGCTTCCACCTCGAGAGATTTCCTCACAGCATACATTGCTAACGGCTAACTTTACGTCTTTATCGGACACTTTGAAAAACTTCCAGACGGGAGAACTGGTAAGCTCCACTCTGCTGTTGTTTACCTGTGCGCCGCGCTGCACGTGTGAAAAAGTTGCACGAGTAATTTACGTCAAGTGATCAGTTTTTTTGATCGGTGGTTTTGGGTTTCGCCGATCAAGCTATTTTTAGCCAATATCGGCCGATCATGATTGGTGGCCGATCAATCGGAGCATCACTAATTTTAAGGGAAAATATTAACTAATAATAAACACCTTGATACTAATGAAGATCCACATATCCTGGGCATTTATTGACTGTATACAGTTGATTTAAAAGTAAACTCCTACAAAAGCATCAGCTTAACTGTTTCTGTTTGTCTTGGAAACAAATTTCAAACTTATAAGCACAGGCCTTTAGCCTAAGTTGTCTTTATGGAGGGCAAACATCCAGTCAGGTTTGTCCACACTGGAAAATGTTGGTAGAGCAAGTCTTAAGGAACCATCATCTCGGAGTAAAAATATTGGCCCCCAGCTTAAAAAAAAGAATAGATATTCGGCTGTTTGGTTCTACTTATAGCAGCTAATTATTATGTGCCGCATGTATTTGTGTTCATGGTAATTTGTGCTTTGCTCTTTGCAGGCCACCAGCGGAGCTCACACCACTGGGTTTTAACTTTTCTGGTTTTATTTCTGCCTGCTGACTCCACTCTCTGATTAAAATCTGCATAGAAAAATGTGAAACTCTTCCATGTGCCACCGTAACACACACTTTATAATGAATCCTGTAACATCCTTGTGAAGTTTTACCAACCGCCCTTCAATTTATGACTGCGTTTATCTGCACCAGTCCAGCACAAGAGGAGGGAATGGCTAACTTTTAACCCTCTGACCCCTTTTGTTTTCCAATCACACTCTTGGTTGGCTGGATCTGGTAGGGAGGGGGTGTTAGGGTGGGATGGAGGGAAAAGAAAAGAGTGGAAAGTAAGCAGCTAACTGCAACGTTTAGAGATGTATGTGGGCAAAACACATAGACAGCTTTTGAACTCGTTGGAGAAAATGTCACATATACAATTTCAACATCTAGTGAAATAAAGCCCCTAAATAAAGTTATCAAATTCTTAAATTTAAGGGAAATTGGCGGGACAAAGCTAAGGTGAAATGGCAAAAAGACTAAAATAAGGTATTTTACAGCTAAACTAATATTAGGCCTAAAATATAATATGAATATCTGTGCTGTAAAGTGGTGCTAATAAGACAGGACCTATTGTAACTTTTGCATAATATGTCCCCTTTAAACACTAAAAGCTGGGTTGACTTCCAAAGACTTTTACAGAATTTCCCTTTCAAACACAGCATCCTTCTCCTGTGCAGAAACGAAAGGTCTCTGTTCCCATCGTTAGCAATTTTAGAAATGACAAATTACAGAAGTGCAAATTAGAACCAGAAAAAAAATAATGCAGTTCGTTGACTTGGATGACCATCTGTAAATGAGGTCTGGTTCTGTGGTTTGATACATGGTAATCTACAGTTTTATTTTATGTAAAGTAAAATTTTTTGCTCTGGTTGCTGCCAATAATTTTTACACTGTTGGATCAGATTTTTATCTGCTTTCAAACCAGCTTCTGATCTATTTTTTTGATTGGCAGTATTGGATTAATGCCATCACTCCCAAATAAAATTGGTCCTAGACAATTCTATGGTAAATTCATGTTTTTGAGACATGCGTTCATGGGTGTCGTCACCATTCGACCACATTTAACATAATTAGTTCATCCAGCGCTGTTGAATCTTGAATCTTTCGTGAAAGAATCCACTCGACTAAACCGATACACACACCACTAGAAATCCGAGCAGCCTGTCTATGCACTGACCATTCAAATCTCTTGCATGTGGTGAGTTGGATTTCCAGTGGGGTGTCTTCTATTGATTAAGTGGAGCGGATTATTTCACGATAGATTCAAGATTCAACAGGGGCTTCCAGTCACCCCCTAAAAGGACGAGACTTTGCATACATGCAGTAACCGCGCCACCACCCAAACACCGCCCCCACCCACAAACCCTGCCCCACACGTCCCCCTCACATTAAAAATCCTTCCGACACCCCTGCATGAATTACATCACTGAAGAACACGGGCGGATTAAAAGTGTTGTGAAAAGCATGAAAGGGTCCTCTTTAAGGGGGCATTCATCGTTCAAATATCTCCTAGTATTTTTCATAAAAATTAAAATTAAAATGTGAGGCCTGATTTAACTGTAATTCTTCATTGCCAGCAGTGCAGCTGTTGCTATCAAGCCAACACAGATCACCATTGTGACGGGAGATGAACATGAGTTCACAGGATTAAGATAGCTCAAGGAGCTTACAAAAGTACCATCAGATACACTGTGGTACTACAGTAAATGGTGCTATCTCCAGTCCTGTGACAGTTCATTTCTTTTGGCTGAATGATGAAGTCATTAATGCCTGCTCATTTCACCCTAGCTGACTGACTGAGCTACCAGTCAATGTTTCAATTATGACAGTGAAGATTATCCTGTTTGTTACAGTGGAAAGAAGCCACTAGTTTCAGCTAAGTGGATTTACTCTACAGCTTTGTACAGTTTGGTCAAATATGTGATCCATATTGTTGTCTTTTTTGGTTGTTGCTCAAACTACACAGTGGGCCAGAAATTGACACAGTCTAAACCTAAAGACGGTCCAAGGATGACACCAAAGTTGACACGCAATGTCCAGTTGTGTACCTGACCCGAGTGTGACAATTCTGTCCAAAGCTGATCTGACCTGAATTACAGAGTCCAAAACTGACCAGAGACCCAACAAGATTCCCTCTGAAACCGACCCAAGACTGACCCCAGACCCAACATTCTCGTCGTCTTGTGTGGTTCACCGAAGCCTTGTTCTCAGAATGAATGGAAAGGAAGTGGTATTTAAGTGAATATTGGTTTATAATTTTGTGGTAAAGACAAGGTGTCTCCAAACAAAATGGCGCTTCAGAATTTTTCCTCTCCTCCTCCGCAAATAAATCGCAATACAAACCGAATTGTGAGTCAAAAATCGTGAAACGAACCGAATCATGGGTTTGGTGGGTCGTTACAACTCTATAAGACATATATTTTCAGATGATAAAGAAACATTCTTCTTCTGTACAATATGACCAGCAAGGGAAAACCACCTTTCAAAGGGTACAGATGTTGCAGGTGTGGCCTAGAACTTCAGTGTAATGGAGTCCAGTCTGCTGTAGGAGCCTGTATGTTTGGACCAACACTCTAAAGAACAGGCAACTCTACTGATTGTGGGTCCCACTTCGTATCAACACACTATGTTCTCAACTGAGTCTTCCTCCTATTCAGAATTAGATGAAGTAAATAAGAGGGCTAGCGCTTTGTTGTTTGCTCTGATGATGTTGCTTCCACAAGTTTCTCCTCAACAACCCTCTGTTCCTTGAGCAAGTTGGTGATTTAGGTCCACACCTTGGCCCTCTCAGCTCTGGGTATACACTTGAGGTCCTTAAATCTCTGGTCCAATGCAGTAGCAGACTTCAAATATGCAATGTTTGCATTTTGCTTCTGTATCTCCTGGTCTGTTCTGAATGTAGACTTTAATTGGCCAAGTAGGCATCATCTGAGCTCTCCATAACATGAGAGAGATGACATAATGCAGGCAGAACCACAGAGAATGAAAAATGTTCTCCCCTAGATGTTCAATCACACACCTGCAACAGGAAAAAAAAAAAAATTCCTGTCAAAGTATTGCATTTGTTGACTTTTCTCTTATTTCACATATTCCAGTAAGTAATATGCGGCACTAATATACATGCAGGGCTTCAGTTTGTCTGTTTCAACTGAGAATTTGTTGTGTGTGTGGTGAGGACGTCCCTCTACTTAACTGTGTTTAAAGTGGCCAACATCGTTTCTGCATTTGGACAAGGGATTATTTCTTGTCAGTGTGCTGACTTTTTTTTAATGATTCCACTGCTGTGCAACTTGAAAACCTTTGTGCAAGTTTTCTCACTTTTCACTCAGAATCAGTATAGGACACTGCAACTCCAAGGTTATTATGGTTTCCCAGCGATGTCCAGTAGTATCCAGTAACGCCACTGCTTTTGTCGTCATCTCCTTTTTGTGTGTGTACTTGTGAATGTGCGTCTTGAAGGAGGCTCATATGTGCCGACATTCATTAAGTAGTTCCTCAGACTGGTATCTTCCACAGTACTAACCCGTCTGCAGTTTGTAGCTATCCACTTCGATATGGCATTTGTTAACTTGCTTTTGTTCATAAACACTTCTCCAACCGACTGCATCCAATGTAGTCTGTCAGATTTTCTCTTGGCTGGGTGATTTGCTGGCATCAACAGTGTGTATTGCATTTAGGTGATATTTTAAAATTCAACGCTGCAGTGGTCAAAAAAGATTTAAAATGACAATGGCCATGTTAGAGTTCAGTACCTTTCTCAGTTTTTCTGTCCTCACAGTTCTTTTCTGTTCTGGAGTTCTGCAGGAGTTCTGCAGCAGGTTTGGTCCCACCCCAAATGCTCTTATTGGTTGGGGTGCATGATGGCTCCCATTCAAAGCCAGTACTGATCAACATCCCACCCCACCTGTAACCTGCAGATTCTGTGTGTATTCAGATCCATGTGTGTGTATAGAGAGGGGAAAAGTGTAGAGAGGGGAAAAGAATTTGTACATTTGCCCTCTTACAACGAAATAGCCAGTCTAAAATTGTAGGTTAGTTGTAGCTGTGAGAGACAGAATAACAAAAAAACTGAAATTGTGCACACACATCAGAAATTGCTGTGCAAACTAATGTGTGAAAAAAGTATCCTCTATCAACCTGAAAGATATCAGGCTACCAGGTGTCTTCACTGTCTAATGGTAAGTAGTTGAGATTAAGAGAGTTAGGGAGTGCTCCTAATCCCAGTTTGTTACAGTACCTGTATAAAAGAAGACTGTCCACAGAAGCAATCATTCAATCAAATTCCAAATTCGTCACCATGGCCAAGACCAAAGAGCTATCCAAGAATGTCGGGGACAAGATTGTAGACCTACACAAGGCTGGACTGGGCTGCAAGACTATCGCCGAGCAGCTTGGTTAGAAGGTAGCAAAAGTAGGCATGTTAGTTAAGGAATGGAAGAAACACAAAATAACCGTCAATCTCACTCTGTCTGGAGCTCCATGCAAGATCTCACCTCATGGAGTAGCAATAATTATTGGAACGGTGATTAAGCAGCAAGAGGGGAACTTGTCAATGACCTTCTGGTCCATAGTCTCCAAGAAAACTATTGGTAGCACACTTATGCCATGAAATGTTGCTGTGCCCACAAGGTCCCTCTGCTCAAGGCAGCACAGGTAAAGGTCCATCTGCAATTTGCCAATCAAAATCTGTATGATCTGGTTGAAAGTGGTGCTATCAGATGAGACCAAAATTGAGCTCTTTGTCATCAACTCAACTTACTGTTTTTGAGAATGGAGGAATGCTGTCTATTACTCTAGTAACACAATCCGCACCGTCAAACATGGAGGTGGACATATAATGATTTTTGGGTGTTTTTCTGCTAAGAGGACAGGACACCTTTTTCACATCCCAGCAAAAATGGATGGGACCATGTTCTATCAAATCTTGGGTGAGTTCCTCCTTCCCTCAGCCAGGACATTGAAAATGGGTTGTGGGTATTCCAGCATGACAAAGACCCAAAATTCTTCTGTGTGTTTTTGTTGTGTATATATTGCCTGGTTATATATGCCTCAATGTAACTGGCTAACAGCACGCAGGGACCGCAGCAGCAGGTTGGGTACGAAAAGGGGAGATGGTTTGTGTACATAATGACTGATGCCCACTGAGCAATTTGATTGGATACCACTGCTAACCGGTCATGGAGACGATCAATCATGCTACAGCCATTCCACCTGCAGTGGTGATACCAGCTTTTTACATACTGCATGATGCTAACGCTAGCTTAGCTCTCACCCATCTGCACGACAGCATAAACATACAGCACAGGCAAATCCCGAAGGGGTTCATATCCTTGCTTTAATCAGGCATGCTTAAAGACTGTGCGGCCACGTTTTACACATTTATGAAATGTGCAGTCAGCAGTAATATCATCCTGGATCAGGTGTTCTCCAACACCAAAAACACATACAGAACTGTGCTCATCCCACACCTTGACTTGCAGACCGTATCTGTTTACTACTTATCCCAGCAGACTCCACCATCGGTAGGAAAACCTATCCAATCTCCAGAAACATCCAGATCTGGCCAGACTCATTGTTTTGCATGAACCAATTGGGACGTGTTTGTGCACCAGGACCTAGATGTCTATGCTGAAAGTGTACTTTTCTACATGTATGCACCACCAGCCCAATACGTCCTAATTCAATGTTTTTTCTTTGTTTTTATTATTTTCTAGATTGTAGATAACTATTGAAAACAACCAAATCGATGAATGAACAGATGGAATTATGTGGGGGGGAAAAGTAAAAAAAAAAACAGAATATTTTGTAATAAGGTAATGATAGACTGTTGTTTCTTTTTACTTAGTTAAGTGGTTCTTGCCATAATGCGGAGTAGAACTGTAATGGAACCGAATCACTAACTGTGTACCAAACCCAACCATCACCACTGATGATCCCAAACCATTTAAGAATGCAGGAGATTCCTCTAATGAACACCTGTTAACTAAATACCATTCCAGGTCGATTCCTCATGAATCAGAGCAGTAGGTGATGTTTTCAGTATTAATCTACAATGTAGCCACTATTCAAAACAAAGGTAATCGTTGACTGACCAGTACTTTATATATATCAGTACCGTGATTAATTTATCGAGATTAATCACACATTTTTGCTGTTTACAAATTTTAATGAATTTTGGCACGAGTGAATAATTAATCAACATTAGACAATTTTTTTTATTTTATAACTGTTTCGGCACTGTTCATGTGTAGTAATGGTTACAGCAATCAAGAATATGACCTAAAGTCCTGAGGTAAAAAATGCTTCAGCTAGAACAGAGATTCCACCTGTAAGGTGCAGAGTAAGACAATGTACATATGTGAACAGGTGTCAGAAATATTTTAATGTTGGTATGCTACTGTTAAAGGGAACGCTGCTGTTAAAAAGCTCATTTGTTTCAAATGTTTGCAAACCAAATGTTATTGAGCTTTTGTGTGTGTAGCAGTATAAAAAAAAATAAAAGTACTTATGAATTGTTTACATTTGCACCTAACATTGTGATTAATCATGATTAATCATAGAAAAACAATGCGACTTTATTTTTAATGGTTACCCAGCATTAATATATAAATCTACACACAGTCATGGCTGAGAGGTATATACAGGTCATATAAGCAAGATATGACATTTTACCATATAACATGCATATTTGTGAACTTGTGTAGGTTCACTGATAGAATTCAGTAGTAACTAAAATGTCTCTATTTGTGTAGAAGACATCACAACCCCAGGCTGTGTAAATAAACCCAAATGTCTCCACAGTGAACCGTTTGACATCGAACCCGCTTTGAATGACTATTTACATCTCCACCACTGAATTATGTAGAGGTTTTGAAACATCTGTGGAATTCCTCTTTAAATAACCATGTTTGTAATTAAAATGTGTGACTGAAGAAACTTTTAAGATCTTAAAATTTGTGTCCTGTTAAAAAAAAAAAAGCTTCCGTTTCTCATTAAGAATAAGTAGTTTGGACTTTTTTTGTCAAGCCATTACTGCCTAATGCACCATTTGATGCAATAAGAGTGGGAATATAATGCTTTCTCCAACTTTCTGTTTGAACAGTTTCCCTTTGCCGCTCTTGTTTTAACCTGTACCTGGTAATTCCCCCAGATCTGTCACTATCTCCTATTTCACATGCTTTGTCGAATTAAAGCAAAGGTGGGGAAGATGGAAGGAATGTTAAGATTGATTGAAATGATGATATAGGTTTCAGCTTTGCTTTTTTGATGTGTTTTCCTGTCTTTTCCCCGCTTGCTGTGACATGTTTTAGTTGTCTTATGGGTTTGAAGATTTTTTAGCATTTTGGCAGTTTGCTGTTTGTGTATGAAGGACACCTGCGCAATATGGAAAAATACTGGTATTGCAGTTATATTGCTGCAATAACGTCTCACAATATATTGTCTGTTAATCAGGTTTGTTATTCTTCCAGACCAGACTGGATTTGTGTGGCAAGCTTTTGGCCACCAACCAGTTCCTAAGGGGTGTGTGTGTGTGTGTGTGTGTGTGTGTGTGTGTGTGTGTGTGTGTGTGTGTGTGTGTGTGTGTGTGTGTGTGTTTTTTTGTTTTTGTGTGTGTGTGTGTAAAAGCTTCAGGTCGAAGGATTTGTGCTCAACTGCCCTTCTAAACCGGCATTTGAACCATCTTTTCACATGTCAATGGAGTTCAATTGCAGAATCTGTTTGTGTTCAGAAATGTTAGTGAGTGGTGAATTTCTGAATAGTTCCATGGATTGTTGCTTTTTTTGTATATTTCTACCTTTTACTTTTAGTAAGAGCTATTTAAATATATTAGCATGTTAGTGGTTTGGAAAAATGGAAGGTACGTCTTTCAGGGACGGTTTGGACTTGGTCCACTAATTCTAGATGTCATGTGAGCTGCTGTAATTTAGTGTGGTGTATTTGCGCATGTGCACACTTTTTTTTTTTTCTGCTTTTTTTAAAAAACTGTAATGATTCCATAAACGACAACGGAACAGATTTGCTTGCTCCATCTCAAGCAATTTTGATTTGTATCACAAAAAAAAAAATGGGGAAAAAAAATAATAATAATCTTATGTATACCAGGGCTTAGCGCAGCCAGGGATGCTGTCCTGAATTTCTAATTTTAGAACCGCTCTTTCAGGATTTATTTTCATATAATTCAAGTCTGCTTTTCAAGCTCCCAGTTATTAAATTTTAATTCCGGGAACATTAGCATATAAATTGAAAAGGCTTTATTGCGTTGCCCACTCATTTGGATGGAATTTTAAGGCCTGACATTTCTGTTTTTCCAGTCATCTCTGTTAATGGAAAAATGGAAGGGAAAAAAAATCCCCCCACACCCACCACCAACATATTTGTACGTTATTGCTTTTTTTTTTCTTTTTTTTCCCCTTCCTCCCAAATTGCTGTTGGTAGACGGCGCTGCAGTAAATGGATGCAGGCCAGCGAAGTATTTCTGGTGCAAGAAAACTGGAGCAGCTCGACTTCATTTCCAGGGACAAAAAGGAACAAATCAGAACAGAGGGATGAACCTTTTTCACCACAACGCAGTCGGAATTAGCTGTTCCTGCTCGAGTTGTAGAATTCTTTGCCAACCGGCTGCTGTGCCGCTTCCCTAAAGTAGCTTAAACGATGTATTAACCGGTGCCCAGACTTGGCAACCGCTCATCAACATTTCGGACCAGCAGATTTTGCAGGATCTCATTTGGTCCACCAAATGTTCCTGGGCTGCCTTAAATAGTAAATTAGACATTGAAGCGCAAAAAAAAAAAAGAAGCCACATCTTGCCATGCTCAGGCACTGCATATTTATTCAAATAATTTAAGAAGTGGGTCAAATCACTGAAACGCCTCCCCACCCCCAAAATTTAGGCAGGTCACCCGTTTTGGTGTCTGAGGCGTCGACGCTTTTCTCGATAGGCGGCTGCAGAAGTTTGACGTGAAATAGCACCCGGCGTGCGTTTGCAGCATGTAATTTCCTCTGAAGTGCGAGGAGCTGCGTGCTGTCAGCATTTTGCTGCAGCCTGCACTCTAAATTCTGCCTGTGCGTTCTAATGCAGTGCTGGAACGAGGGTGGGGGGGGGAATGGTGTGTTTTGCCATTAAGGCCCTCCAGAAATGCCGACCATTTTGTGTTGATGACCCTCAGCCTGTTTTCCCGGCAATAAGCTCAAAAGCGGGCGCTGGCGCTCACGTCTGCCTGGTTTTAGAGGTCCTTTTGTTTTTCCTCTATGTAACTTTGCTCTGTGCTAAAATATATAGAATTATTTATACGTACATACAGATATATGTACACACGTATATGTACTGACCCCTCGCATAAACTATACACTACTCTTTCAAAATTGTCTTACAAGAAAGCATTTGAAATTGAAAGCATTAGAACCGACAGGTGTTGAAATAAATGAAGCAATACACACTAAGTTTAATAATTAATGAATGTGTGTCATAGCAGCACACAAGTTATTTTTGGGAAATATTTTGTGTCCAAACCCTCCCAGCACCTCTTCAAGTCGCATTTCCTCTGTGTTTATTTGGAGCTTTTCAATTCATCTTGTCCCTGCAGCACAATGGAAGAAAGATCTGGTGACTGGGGAGGCCAATATATAACTCTCAATGTTCGGATGTAGTATTGGCACAGTTTTGAAGAACGTGTAGGATCTTTATCCTGTTCAAGAATGAAATTTTGTCCCATGATGCGTAAACCAGAAGAAATTGTGTGATATTGAAGAGGCTTTTCTTTTATCATGATCCCACACAAAGTGAATGTCGGTGCACATATCTCTTCAAAACCAACAGTGTGAGGATTTGTGGTCTGAAATAATGATTTACTACAGATTATAAATCATTGAAAACAAATCAGTTTGGTTTTTTTTTGGTCTGTTTTCCTGTTTTAAATTTAGTAGATTGAGCTTATTTGTGAGACCCCATAAATATAATTAGGCACCCAAGACGATTATCTGTCCCTCAAATTTAAAAATACATATAAATTTGAAGGACAGATAATCGTCTTCAGTACTCTCATTTTAATTATGGGCTCGCCCAGTGTTCTTCATGTGATCTCAACAGCCTGATCTACTCCACTAGGCTCTTAACACTGGGTATCATATGACTGAAACCAAAACACCCACATTAGGTCCACCAGTTTGCCGGTTGGACAATAGCCAGGTGTTTAGAAAACAGTACAGTTGAAACATACGGTGCACAAAAGAGATGTTTTCTCCCTTCAAGCTTTTCAAGGATGAAGAGTCCTTGTTTTTTTTTTTTTTTTTTTTTTACAGGACAGGCTGTCCTCCTGCTCCGCTTCTTCCACATTTATCACTATTTAGAGTTTTAATCAACCTAAAAATGGAAGGCCCTTGGACGAAGTTATGCTTTAGTCTGAGACTCATAATGTTTAACGAATTTTCATGAACCCACTTCCCTTTAACAAGCTGCCATGTAACCTTCTCACTTCTTGGGTTTTGGCCTTTACAGTTTGTGCCAGATGCAATTTGTCGATAAAATGCAAAGAAAATGCAAATTGCAGGGTTGCATTAAAACAATGATGGGCAGATCCACGTTTTTCCACTTCCGATCCGATTCCGATGCACGACTGCCGATACTGATAGATTCAGATATAATACATTTTTACATTAACATTATTTTTGTTGAACTTGTGCTGTTGGTTAGAAATGTTGCATCTAAGAATACATAAAATACTAATCAGTTATTAGAAGAGCAAAAGTTATGAGTTTTGATAGCGAGAGTGAGAGGGCAAAACATCCAAACAAAACACGCAAAATAGCTCCAGAAAGGACCCCAAAAAAGCTCTTGAGGGAGAGCTAAGATTCTTCTCTGAAATTCCTTTCACTTTTGGGTTGTCTGCTGTAAATTTGTTGCATTTTTGGGTTCCTCTGCCGACACATCTCGAATTTAAGGTCCTGCACGAGCTGTGAACTGGAATGTAGAGATTGGGGCTGTCTGATGAAAATCAGTACCAGGCCAAATATAGCCATAAATTCGATAGCAAATCGGATTGGGCCAATCTCGAATTAAAACCAGTATTTGGAGACACCCAAGTATTGGTTAATGGACAAAAAAATTGGCCCATAAAATCTATTCATAATGTCAGTTCAGACTGGTAACTTTCAAAATCTCTTCATTCCCTTCCCAGATTCCTGCCCATTGTTAAGAATGCACAGCTATGCATTCAGCCGTTCAGGTGCTGATTATTAAATACCAACAAACATTTCGTTTTTTCTTTTTGTAACTGATCTGAGCTTTAGTCTCTTGAAGTCTGTTTCCGAGTCTGCTGTGTGTTTTGCTCCAGGTTTGTTCCTCTGGGTGTGGTTCTCCGTGTTTTGTCCCTGACAACCAAGCCGTATCCACGACATCAGACTTTCATTCTAACACATATTTTGAAAGCAACTTGACCATCTGCTCTCTCTCCATATATTACAGAGGCGCCTTGCATACTTGGCCCCTGATCAAACTATTAAATCTGAATATACGCACTGCACTGGATATCAAAACACACTGGAAATTTCTGAAAATTCAATACTGGCTCCGACAAGAAGTGGCGCCAAAAAAGGGATGGAAAAAAAAAATTGTAATCAAACAATCACATTGAGTATTTAATTCTTATTATGCAACAATTAATTATTTTTACATTCTATTTATGCAAGAATTGTCAAAAATGATATAGGACGCATGTTGGAGAACAAAACTGCTGTTGAAACTCTGGGCCCGATAGTAAGTTCTCCCATGCACAGACAAGATTGAAAGTCACAATGGTTTAAAACAGGGCTGACCTGTGATTGACCTGCCCATGCTCCATCCACAGATGTGTTTTTTCAGAGATACTGTTGAGGCCTGACTGGCTTTGCAGAGCATTGGCAGACATCCAGTTCTGCCCAACAAGGAACTGGAGTGTTGGTCAAAATAAGCACTTTTGCCGTCTTATTTGTTTCAAAGTGGATTTGTCTTGTCCACATGAGAGAGCTCATGTTTGATGTGTTAAAAGCTTTTAGCATTTGACAGACTGGATAAAATCTTCGCCATCTTCTGTTTGTTGATGTATAGATGTCTTGACCTACAGCATTAACTACACAACTATTTGTCTTCTGGAAAAAACTTTGAAATATGTTGCATTAGTGTGCTTCTATAAAGCTTTTGGATGAGGATAGTTCTCCATGGTCTAATTGTGCTCTTGCTACTTTATATTCGATTCATTACGTGTTATATTTTCATTGGAAACCTTACCAACTCTGAATACACGACTCAAGCGGGTTTCAGACCGAATGCGGCATGCGCTGCGCTCGCCGCGTGGCTTGCGCTTTCTCTTACACATCAGCGAGTTATGCTCAACGCGCTGCGCTTGCTTGGGGATCAGCACGTAAAAGTGGGCGTGGTTTTCTAAATTCTCCTGTTCTGTTTTTGTCCTGGCCAGTGGCCATTAGCTCTGTTAGCATTAGCTCTGTAAGCACGAAGAAAAAAGCCTGTGGGGGCTTGAGATTTTCAAGAGCCACGTAAAAACTCATATAAAGTGCTGGTCAAGAAGACTATATCAACTTAGCTGGTAAAAAATCATTTCACAAGAAGAATGCAACATAGATTGTCTGCTACATCACATTTGAATAATAACAGCAACAATAATAAATGTTGCTGATGCACATTACATCTCCATACCCTGTGTGTGTGTGTGTGTGTGTGTGTGTGTGTGTGTGTGTGTTTTGAAAGGGCAGACCGAACACTAGCCCGCTTTGATGCTTTTATTCTATTGGTCGCATGAAAGTGCGTCATGGTGCGCCACGTCAAAGTTAAACTAATTTCAACTTTGACCGCGGTGCGCACACAAGCCCGCCGAGAAGTGCGCAGCGCTTGTGCCGAGTTCGCTGCGTCGCAACGCCGCTCTTGCGCCACGCAAGCCATAGGAAACAATGGGTTTCTGAGCAAAGCGCAGCGCATGCCGCGTTCGGTCTGAAACCCACTTCATTGGGTGAAATTGCCCACTGCTCTCTGGAGCCCCTTATTATTAGTGCTATTAGTGGTATTATTGTTTAAAGAATGTCTTAAGAATTAAAATTTTTCCCAGTTAGGCAGTGAAGCAAAACCTGCATCCTGTGCAAAAGTCTTGAGCCACCCCAGGGAAGCTGTGGTTAGAGCGTTGCCGCTACAATTAGAAGGTTGTGGGTTTGAAACCAAACTGCTATTGTCATAACTGAGGTACCCTTGAGCAAGGTACCATCCATACACACTGCTCTTGGTTGCTGTGTTCCTGGCTGCACGCTGCTTCACTTGGTGAAATGGGTTAAATGTAGAGGAAGATCTTTGTGCTGTTCACATTGTGTGAATACATGACATGGTCATTTTCACTACAAAACTGTCTGATCTTTGCCAAATGTAATAGATTAAATTAAAGAAACTGGGGCAAATGTTTTACAATGACAGGCTGCGAAGTGTCTAAATATACAATGTGTCTAGAGTTCCAACCACTCGGCATTCAGCACCACCAGTATACTCATCACTGCCTGATCATCTGGAATCATCTGCACCCGTTTCAGTTAGATGAGCTTTGTTCTGCATGAATAATTCAAATGTCTGTCTATGTGGTTTAACAATCTCAAAACGGGTCAAGTTCATGGACTGGACTGAAAACGAGTGTATTTGACATTCTCTCAGGAAGTCTGCAGAATAGTTCCCCGAAACTGCATCAAAAATCAAAAATACATGCAAGTCTGGCTCTTATGCAAACTATGAAGAAATTAGGGTCTGCTTGAGACTTTTTAGATAATTGAAGATTTTAGAATATTCTATCATCAATAGTCTGATATGTTCTGATGTGCTGCTATTTGTTTTTCCTATTGTCTTTTTGTGGTCAAGTGGTGTGAGGTGGTTAGTGCTGGTCTGCCTTACTGTCATTAGATGTTACATTTGATTTCTGTTTACTTGTAGATGTCTGTGATCTGTTTTATTTGTCGTTGTGTAGTTTTCGTATCTCAACACTGGAAACATAAAATTGCTCCATCCAGACTTGCCCCTGCCATGTTCAAACCCAGCTTAGTGGGTCTATTTGGACTTGTTGCTTTAATCTTATATATTATTGTTAATTACTTTTTATTGATTCATTTTAAACACATACAGAGAAACAACTGCAAATCTTTGGGGGCAAGAAAAAAAAAACAAAGACTAATAACAGAATACAATGATGGCAGTGAAACACAATAGACGTGCAGTGGGTTGAATATTTTCACAAGCCTTTGAAAAGGGCTGTGGCAGTTGACCTGTCATTGACAGTTTAAGGTAGTGCTTTATACTGTCTGACGATAGTCCATTTAAATAAGGAGTGAATGGGGACAAAAAAAAAACAAGACAGAAGTTATTTTGCTGTTCTCATCAGTTTCTTCTTTTCTTTCTCATTCGTAGTTCCTTGGATCTCAAAGCGGTAACTTTTTTAGTTAAGACGAATTTGATCATGAAGACAAATTTCAGATGTTGCACAGACTCGTTTGTAAGCCCACCAAGTTTTCTTTTGGATCTTCCGATTTATCTGAAGATCTGATTATTTGGGACAAATAAAGATCAGAGCGGCGCGAGAAAAGAAAGAGCATTTTACGATCTTAAACCGGGATCGGGCTGAGATGTTAAATAAATCATATATTGATGTTAAATAGAGCTCAGTTATGTCTGGGAGAAATAGGCTGGACAAAGATCTTATTTTGAAGTTTCCTTTCCTCTGGGATGTCTTTGCAGATATAAGTTGCAGTGGCCACTGCTATCTCCATCCATCTCTGAGACTCTTTGTTATATGGTTTGCTGCGGGCAAAAGCCTGTTCTAACGTTTGACTCTAGGGTTTATTTTGAGCACCTGACTGTTCTTTTGTGCCTCTCATTCGTGAACTCCCTCCATACTCTCTGACACGCTTCTTGCGTGGGTGGTAGAAAAGATTTGTTCTGTTTCAGTGGACAGTTTGCGGCATAATTTGAAAATGCAGTTTTCTGATCTGTATCAGACTTTTTGGACCCATGTTACAGAGGTTGCTGCTGGATTAGCTTTGGCTGGTCCTTCTGTTTGGAGCTACCTGGTTCGGCCTCATCTTCCTGGATCTACCTGGATCTTCACATTCCTGTAGGGGAGGCACACTCAAAACGCCAGGCTTCCCCTTGACTGTGGTGGAGTTCCACATCCCATGTCAACAAAATGATGAAAAAAATATATTGTGTATTTTGCTACACAGTAAAATAATCAATGGAGCATGAAATAAAATGATGGGTTACTATCTAATGGGCTGGATGTTTTGGGCCTTTCTACAAATTTATTACAAGAAAATATTAGAAATACAAATGCAACTATGAGATATAACAGTACACAGTAAGTGCAATTTTATGGATGTGAAAGCTTATGAGTTTTTGGAAATAACTTGTGTCCAAACCCTCCCAGCACATTTTCATGCAAACAGCTCTGTCTCTTTGGCTGGGCTAGTAGTTGAAACTTGTCGCTCAGTAGGAGAAAGTTCTGGAGAATGGAGAGGCCAAAACCTAATTCATTACTTTGGACTGGAAATACGTTTGGCACAATATTGAAGAGTTGAAGTATACTTGATCATTATCCTGATAAAGAATGAAAATTTTGCCTCATGATATGTAAACAGAAGGAATTGTGTAATGTTGAACTGAGAGAGACTTTTTTAATGATCCAACAAAAAGTTAATCTCCGTGCACTGAGGAACTAAACTTTGGAGCCTTTGTGGCTAAATAATAGGAGTGTGATGAGATCTCGTGGTTTGTCTCACGAGATGTGTCTTGTCTCGCGGGAACATTTAAATTGTTGGTGTGGCAACATTTTGAATTCCTTGTGGAAACCCTCTGAGCGCCAAAGTCAAAGAATGGTGGCAAGACCTCATGAATAAAATACAATATCTGTAGTTACAAATATCATGTAATAGAGCGTGTGTATTCCCTATCACTATTTAGCAGACATGTAGTAATTTGATTGAAGACCCAAATTATGTCCTCTTCCTGTTCAAGGTTTCAGGAAATAGCCGTGCAAATCAGCCTGGTGTCATTGTTACTGAGGCAGTCAAAGAACATTAAGAGTGGCATAGATCCGTGGAGCAAGCACTAATCCACATCAAACTTCACAGTTAGATAGGGCTCGGTGAGACCTTTGCAAATAC
>JBBMFX010000080.1:6658445-6671116 GCA_037832545.1 Rhabdalestes septentrionalis | reverse complement strand
TGTGTGTGTGTGTGTGTGTGTGTGTGTGTGTGTGTATGTGTGTGTGTGTGTGTGTGTGTGTGTGTGTGTGTGTATGTATGTATTTATGTACGTATGTATGTATGTATGTATGTGTGTGTATATTTATATATATATGTATATATATATATGTATATATATAACTTAAAAGAAATCCTTTAAAACATTTACTTACAGAGTTGGAAGGGCAACCCTTGGAGACAATTCAGTGAATGCGAAAACTCTTTCGTGAAAACAGCCACCCCTTGCCTTTGTTACAGCAGCACAGATTCATCCAGACCCTCCCAGCACCTTTTCAAGCGAATAGTTTCATGATCTCATTTGCTGGCACTCATTTCAAACTTGTTGGTCCAGCTTGTCCCAGAAATTCAATGGGAGAGAGCTCTGTGGATTGGGCAGGTCACTAAAAATTCTGCTTTCTCTGGGCTGAATATTATTATGAGGCAGTTTTGAAGAAATCGTGTCATTGTCCATTGGAAAATTTTGTCAAATAATACCTGAACCGAAAGGAATTGTGTTACGTTGAATAGTTGAGTGATGCTTTTTTAATGATCTGGCGCAAAGAAAAGAGTGCACCAGGGACAGATCTGATATGTCTCTTCAAAACTGAACCCGGACTTTAAAATATTAAAAGCCAGTCAGTTACATTTGTTTTAAGAACTTCATCACAAACATATGGATAGAACATGAAAAATGTTTCTATGTTGCATGATTATACAGTCAAGTGAAAGTCAGCATGCCACATTTGTTCACATTTTAAATGATTGGTTTGACACAGTTGTGGGGCAAGGAGTGGTTTGTGTGGGCCAGAGGGGGCTGATCTGTTAAATGTTTACTCTGGTTAGAGATTTATGGTAGTTATGGAACTGTGCTTAAACTGTGCACACAAGTATGAGAATGTTATGAATAATTATCATATTGGGCCTTATAGCCTTTCCTAAAATGAATTAGTACATTCATTGCCTCTCTTTCCCAAGTTTAATTCACTTTTTTACTTCTCTAAAAAATGAGAAGTAAAAATAGGCATAAAAAAGTTCCCCTATTTATAATGATATTTCAACATTTGGTAAAACTCCTGCTCACCTAATTTAGCTGTACTGGTCTGCAGTTTTGCTTTAGCCATGGACCTGTTTCTCCAAGCTATCTGACTGTGTTTTTGATTGGACTGAATCTTGAAATTGTGCGCTCCCTATAGCCCATTTCAGAATTGGACTTAATCCGATCCAAACTTAAACAAAAGCCCATCAGTTTACGTGCAAGGAGAAAGAGACAGTCCTAGACTGACTACACTCACAAATATTATCCAGTCTAGGAATATCAGGGGTGTGTTATTTCACTCTTGCCGGTCTTTCGGCAGTGCAGCAGGTGCCTGAAGACAGAAAGGCAGAATTTGGACGGCAGCCTCAGCACCTGACTCTTTTTTTTTCCCATCACCTGATGGAACAAATTTTGGATAAAGACACCAAACCATCTGATGAGTGAATTCTTTGCTAGGTTCAACATCAAATGCAGACCTGTGTTTCTTTTTCTGGATGGTTTATTTTGCTAGACATCATATTTTAGGCACCGTCACATATCAGTAATCTTGTGATCATCATAGAAAATCCAGATCTTTGACACTACAGATTGATTTAATTTCACCTGGATCAGATGTGTGTGTCAGGGCTTGCCGCTGGCATGTGGTGCAGAAATGGAGTGTGGTCCAAATCAGAAGTGAAGATCAGGTGTGTTATTTTATTGCTGACAACAAAAAGTTGTCTATTTTTGGAAATGAATCAGTAATTGATTATGAATTAATTAATGTGAAATAGAGAAAAATAAAAATGTAAAATAACTGGAGATCAGCTTTATCTTTTTAGCTTACTTTTGCTCTAACTTTACAAATTGCATTATATATGATTTACAGATTGAGTTATATGTTAATCTTGCTTAGGGTTAGAGACAAGATATTGACCGATATATCGGGCCGATATTTGCCATTTTTTAATGTATCGGCATCGGCCGATATCCAAGTGCACTACGCCGATTTACAGACAGGCACCTCTGCAGGCAGCCCAGTATTGTTGCTGTGGAACATGTGGTCCATGCTGCTTGTGCTGGAACTCAGCCTCTGTTCCCAGTGAGAGAGTATTTAGTGAGATTGGAATGATCTATGACACGAAGAGGAGTCGGCTCATAGGAGAAAATGCAGAACGTTTGTGTTTCCTGTATGACAAACTGCAGCTCTTAGACTGGAAGGGGCTGGAAGTGGG
Organism: Rhabdalestes septentrionalis; assembly: GCA_037832545.1. Classification (NCBI taxonomy): domain Eukaryota; kingdom Metazoa; phylum Chordata; class Actinopteri; order Characiformes; family Alestidae; genus Rhabdalestes; species Rhabdalestes septentrionalis. The sequence goes on along the minus strand of JBBMFX010000080.1, from coordinate 6,668,846 downwards.
ATTAAAATTGAACATAATACAAAAAGTGCATTTTAAAAATTTGTCTTTTCTTAGTAATAGCACTAAAAGATTTTGATGCTGTTGTGTTTGTTTGTTATTGTTTAATTGTATTGTTATTGTTAAGATTAGTTTTTCCTTGTGTTATTAATGTGATATTTTACATCAAATAGAGGGGAACATATTCAATTATTGGGCAAAAAAATATAGGCAGCATTTATCGGCCATTGGCTGACCCTGACTCCAAAATATCGGCATCGGCTACTGAAAAACCCCAAATCGGTCGACCTCTAATAGAGACTGGCTAGTGTAGGCAACACGGTACACAGGACAGGCCATGCTGTGATATCCTGAATGTTCTGTTGATTTTTCTAAGGAGATTTTTACAAAACGGTTAGCACTTAGAAAAGCAATTAGTCATGAAATGTAGTGGGCTTTTGTTCTTTTTGCATGGGTAAGGTTGGCCCATTCCAACTGACCACTTTCAGTATGGACAAAGTAGTTGTATTCTATTTGTCAGGACATTGTGATGGAGGGAAATCTTCCATTGACTGACAATTGTTTTGTTTTTTTTCTGTCATGTTTTTTGAGTGCTAATGCATAGGTGAATTGCTGCCCTCTATTGGTTAAGTCATTACCTCATTTTAATAATTGTTTTAGCCTAACTGTGCTTCTGTCTTTGTTCTTCTGTCATAGAAAACAGATTGTTGCCGGAGAAGGAGCGGCAGCAGGTGGCCGAGCGCCTGCTTCGGATGATGTGTACGGACCTGGGTCTCCTAGGTGTACTCAGCAGTAAGGACTTCCTCAAGTTGGCTCAGACTCTGGTTGACACAGGCTCCCGTCACGGGGCCTATTCCATTCGCGATGCCCTTGGAGACATGAGCTCTTTGGCGCTAAAGCAGCTTCCTCGCATGTATAACCAGGTCAAAGTAAAGGTCACCTGTGCCCTGGGGTCAAACTCTTCTTTAGGCATCGCCGTGACCTGCCATTCTCAAACTGTTGGACCGGACTCCTGTTATGTGCTTACAGCATATCAGGTTGAAGGGGTCCGGCTTCGACGCTATGTGCTGGGACTTAAAGAGGCCTCTCTGAGGGAAGGTCCTGAACATGTACACCACTGGGTCCAGAACGTCCTTTCAGAGTTCGTGATGTCCGAGATTCGCACAGTCTACGTCACGGAGCCACGCTTGTCACTGTTATCTTTTTGTGGCCGATCCGGCCTCAGCTTGCGATGTGCAGGATGCTCGCTGGCAGCCACCGTTCAGGCTGTTCTCGGTCGGCGTAGTCTTCAGGCCAGGGGTCTCCATGAACTGGGTGAACTTCTGGCCACGTGCCGTGACATTGCTGGAACAACAAGCTTTAGCCGTGAGAGCAAAGCCACCGATGAGGCTCCGCAACCACCGTGCTGGGATTCAGCTGCCGAAGCGCTACTTAAGGTCCACGAGAATTTCGAGGCCATATGTGAAGTGTACGGGCGCTGCAAGAGCACAGCGCCTCTCCTTCAGGGCCTCAACAAGCACCTCCTCGGAACCCTAGCCTGCTTGCTCGCTCCACTGCGCCAGGCAGCACAGGAGCTCGGAGCAGACCGCTGGCCCACACTCCAGCAAGTGCTGCCAGTCTACATTCGCCTAGAGAAACTCTTCACATCCAAAGCTGGAGAGGCAGGAACAGGTAGCAAGCTCTGTCACTACTTTCTGGAGGCACTAAAGGAGAACTTCAAAGTGGAACGAGTCCATCAAGTTGCCATGATCTTGGACCCCCAGCTCAAGCTGCGACCAGTCCCTGCATATCAGCATGAGGAGATCATCTCCAGGGCATGCGACATGGCCGCCAGCATGAGGGAACCTGGAAGCGGGGTCTCGTCCGGGATGACTGGAGACGAGAGGGAAAGCGACGGGCCGTCGGGTCCAAAGCGAGCTCGTATTGACTGCGGGGTGGACCGGCCATCCTGTGCTGCTGAGGAACCGCAGGTCCGTAAAGAGTTGTTCCAGTACCTGGGTGAGCCGCTCTTTCACGCCACGGGTGATCTGTTCCAGTACTGGAGCTCCGTCATGGACCGATACCCCAAGTTGTCCCGTTTGGCTCTGTGGCTTCTGGCGGTGCCTGCAGTGGCCGTCCGCAGTGAATGTGTCAGCATCTGCGAGCAGACCTTAGCAATGAAGAGGAAGCGACAGGTCACTGCCGAAGAGATGAACAAACTTGTCTTCCTCAAGTGCAATTTTGCTTGAGGTGGTGCAAGGCCACCAGCCAATGGCACTAAGGACTGTTCACAAAAGAGACACTAGTGGATCTAGACGCAGCTCTAGGATCACTTTGTAGCTTTTTCGTCATGTCGTAGTTAGAATGCTTACATTGGAGCAAAAATCTGTTTTGGTATCTGTGTCCATGAATTAGGCACGGTTAAGGGAGGGTTCTTTTCATGGACATCTGCTATGGAGCAATACTTGGTCCTGCAGAAAGACAGCCTACACACACACACACCTCAAACCTCAACTTGCCACTGGCCATGAAAAAGAAAACGTAAAAAAATAAAAGCAAAAAGAAGCTATGCCCGGAAACACGGATATGTAATGTTTGTCAATGCTTGAATCATCTACTTTAAACCAAAACATGGACACACTGTATGTTTCATTGCTTTTAGTTTCTTTTTCAGATTTATATTTCCAGTGGCGTCGGTTGACTTCGTACCTCTTATACTTCTTACCTGAAATACACCTGTCGAAGTCTTGTATGTTGAAATTTCTTCTTTCTTTTTTCTTGCTTTCAAATCAAGCTTGGACACGCTTTGTCTAGTCCTTATAAATTGTTGACTATTTTAGAGGTGAAATGCTTCTCAAATCATAGTTCTCAAATCATATTTGCTTAGGTGATCGCACATATTTGACTGATTATTCGCTGCCAGGCAAAAGTTTAGTTTGAATTGTTTCCTTAATTTTAGCCTGCAGTTTTTCTCATTTTTTACAAGTGAATTTTATACTGTTATAAATTTAGCTTCATTAGTAGCAACATGGGTTGGGAGGCATACACAGGCGTGAATGTAAGGCGTTTAAATTTAAGCTGATTTTAGATTTCAACATTTAGCATAAATAAGAAATGTTCCACAGATTATGAAAAAATACATTCCTTATAAACTTTTGACTGGTAGTGAATAACATCTTTATGTCTCTTTTTAACGTTCCAGACCAGCAATGACGCTGATCTTGCACAGTTATTCCAATACAGGTCTTCATGAGATTTTTTTGATGGCCTTCCATGTGCTCAAGTAATCACATGTAGGATGCAGTCTCCTCTGTAAATTGTGGTAAACAAAAATGATAAGCTGGGCTGATTTTATTTACGTTTGGGAGTAGATGTGCCAAATGGGCCAGTTTCCAGAGCATATTGCTCTTCATGGATTGGTTCTTCATTGGTTCCCCAGTGCTTTTATTACCGAACAGTGACTGTACAATAAGACTCTGCACTCTTTCATTGTAAACACAAATGCTTCCCACTTTATTCCCTCTCTAACAGAATAGTTGAGTATAATTTCCACTCCATGTCCCGGATGTGTCTGCCATGTTTCAACAACTTTTGTTAAGGAGCAGATTCACCAAGGGGTGCTGCCAGTGGTCTACAGGCCAATTTGACTGGTTTTCAACTTCAGAATTTGCATAGAAGCTTGACTTGGTGATCAACATGTTTAGCGCACATTGCCTCCAGAAGCTGAAATAGATTTTAATTGAAATTTAAGTGTTTTTCCCGTTTCTGGCTGCAGAAAATGGGTATTTAGACTTTTTGTCTCAAAATAAGAGCTTAGATTCTAAATAATTTGACCTGAAATAAAGATGTATTTCAAAATAACACTTTATCTCAATTTGGAATCATTCAGTGTTGAAAATGAGTGAGTCATTACTCTTTGAAGAAAAAGTCATGATTTTCAGTCAGTTATTTGAGGAAGCAAGTGATTATTTCAACATAAGTCAAATATTTTGGAAAAATAAGTGACTTTTTTCGCCTGACAGGAATTGGCATTTGGTAGACGTTTTAGCACCAAAATTAATATTAGCTTTTTCCCGGGTGTTAAATATCTCACAGACTTGAGCCTGATTCCTTCGATTTCAGTCAGTGATTCCTAAGAAACTCCCAGTATTCCATGTTGTGAGAGGGGAAACTCGCAAAAATTAATAATGAGGCAAATATGCAACATAGCTTCCTATAAATCTGTTGATAAATGTGATAAAAGTTCGGTCTTAAATTTTTAGCCAAGATCCAAGGGTTTGAAATTGGAAGATCTTGCAAATTTTTAAAGACCGTTTTCGATCCAAATGTACCGGTTCAGTTGAAATGGAAGGCAGCTATGTTTTTGTTCGGAAGAATCATTCACCTTTATGAACTGTTCTGTAACTGATGCACTGGATTTCATGAGTAATTGTCGCTATATATTTATAAATATACATATATTTTGTCTTTTATGCTGTTAATTGACAAAGAACAGGGCCCCACTTAGCAAGCCACTCATGTTTCAGGGCCAACTTTGTTATTTTACCTACCAAATGGATTCTGTATTTTTCTTTGTTTTTTTTCCCCTCATGTTCTGATGCAGTGTGGTCTTTAGGGTGATGGATAAAAGCCAGACAAAGCGAAGAATTTACTTGACTCATGAAATGGCCTTCAAGCAAGAGACCTTCCCAACAGCTTGCTGTGGAGAGAATTTTTTTGTTAAGTTTTTTTTGATCAGTTCTGTTTGTGTCTTGTAATGCCTTGTATACTCCTGTCTCAGAGTAGAACTGTTATAAAGATATGCATGCGGACAGTATAAGACTTTTTTTCCCCCCCCTTTATTCTGTATCACTTCGACCTCCTTTCAACAAACCTCAGACCTGAAGTTTCAGAAACCTCGGACCCTGGTGTCCATTCTGGTCTTTTATTATTACTTTTTTTGTCCTTTTTGTTTTCCTGTTTCATTTTGAAATAACCACCAGAGGGCGCAAGTGGCTCAGAAACAAAACGTCGACCTCTCACTTTGGAGGGAGTTGCTAGTCGTCATACCTCTTTTTCTATACTCAACTTTCGGACAGTTTGATAAAGCTCATCAGCGAATGGTACACTCAGAAGAGTTTTATTTTCCGGTTCCTGGTTTTACACACTTCGAGAATACACGTTCGGGTTTCTGCGTTCAGCAATTTGATACAAAAAAAACAAAAAAAAAAACAAGAAATGGAATAAGAAATGTTCTTGTACAGCATAGTTTTGTGTTTTCAATATCCTCACATTTGCAATATTTAAAGACGGGAAAATGTCCTTGTTCCTATTTATGGACTCACCGTTTTATGTTTTTTGTTTTGTTTTTTTGCTTTAACCTCTCTGCCGACTGCAGACGGCATTTCATTTTAACTGGTGTTTCCCCATGAGTTTGTTTATGTTGTTCAAGCATTAGGTCTAATTTATACTTTTTTAGCAACACTATTTTTATATATATATATACGTATACATATATATATATATATATATATGGTCGATGATAGAACTTTTAACTCATGACTGATTATCAGTAGTACACACAGTGCTGTGCAACGTCCTCAGAATCTATCTACTCGCTACAGTATGTACTGTGTGAATAAAGTACTGAAACGAGAGCCTCGCCTTGCTTGGTTTTGTGAGAGTCTGTAACCTGCTATGGGTTTTCTGTATATTTATTTATTCACATGTGTGTTTCTAATTCATGAAATTAGTTTTTAGTCTGCGGGCACTCAACATGTTAAACACTAAGCAGGTTTGTTTCGATGGAAACAGTATCATGTACATTTTGACTCGAACAGAAATTGTCTCATTAAAATTCATTGGTCCATAGTGGGCGTCACTTTCTTTATATGAAGTCATTAAGCCCCCATCATTTTTGATCATTCAGTTTGAACAAAGTGACTCCAGCTTGTTGCTTTGGGAAATTATTTTTTTATTGTCTTTTTTTTTTTTTTTTGTATTTTCTTATTTTTATTTATTTTGCATAATTTTTTGGTTTTGTCTATGATCGCATGTTTTGGATTTGTTGTTTTGTTACATTTTTGTTTTGTTGCATTTTTGTTTCATTTAGTTTTTCTTTTTCATTATGTCCTAATTTGCCGTTAATATTGATGATACTGTTTTTCCTCCAAACAAACAGGGGGCCTTCTTAAATCCCCTTTTTTATTTTTATAATTATGATGATGTGACTGTTGGAAAAAATACTCTTCAGCAGAGGAAGCGAATCTTGCTACATAGACCTCAAGAATGCAAGGCAGTCATTACGCAATAAGCGCTTGCTTGGCGACGGCGTTGCTTTTTACAGTTGTAAATGCTTTGCTTTGCTGTGCTTCATATTTACATTGTATGGTTTTATTTTGCCTTCTTTGAAATATAAGCTTCTTGACTCAAGTTTCATGTGATTGGCTGTTTGTGCAATGTCACTTTAATGTGCGGCAGCATGAGCTTGTGTGTCTAAACAGGTCCTTAATCACCGTTAAATTAGTTCTGTGTACTTGTGGTTTAGAGAAACTGAAACGTGCTCTGAGTGGGATAGGATCTGTAGGATGGGCCTGTAAGTGGTCTTTGAAATTTCTGAGCAAAGAAGACCATTTAAATTACAAAACATTAACAGCTTAATGGCCGTACTTCAGACAGGCAGTGTATATTTTATTCTCATGGGTTGCAGCAGTCCTATAACTGTAAAGGAATTAGAGGAAGAAGAGCCCTTTTCTCTTTCCCTGCACTTCTTGGTGTTTTCCCTGTTCTCAGTTCAGGAATGACGTAATTGGTTGATATGGTGGATTGGGTTCGCAGCAGAGAAAATACCTAAAAAGTGCAAGGCAGGAGAAAGACCAGTGAAATGGAGACCCCTGAGGTACTGCTTTCTTTTGGAGCACATGGAAGGATTGGAGTGACCCCAGCAGAGTATTTTTTTTTTCCTTTCCTCTGCCTCCACCCAAGTGATCCCACCCAGCCTTTCGAGTTGCTGCAGAACTACATCAAGGCCTTTTTCCCCACTTCAGGCACTGCTGCTCAGGGCCCTGGCCACTAGGGGGAGCAAGATTGCAAGCAAATTTGGAAAACATACTCACGTAGACCATAATATAACACAAAAAAGGTTAAGCTTGCTCAGTACAGTGTCAAGACTCCTCTACATTTGTTTCAGATTCCCACACAACATGTAGCAGTCAAGAGAACAAACCAGTTTTATTTGATATTTTATTGATTGCACTGCACTGACAACATACAAACCACAGACAGGTAAAGTGAATAATGTTGTTGATAATGTTACAGTGGCACTTGAGGTATATTAGACAGCAAGTGAACCGTCGGTTCTTGGCGTGGATGCTGGAAGCAGGAAAAATGGTTTCTGAGGGCCAAACTTATGCGGGATGACTCGAACAGAATATCTTCACACTGGCAGGTCTTGTGGGGGGTTCCCAGTGTCCCGTGGACACTACCTACCAAAAGTAGTCCAAGGAAGGAAAATCAGTGAACCAGCAACAGGGTCGTGAGCACCCAAGTTTCATAGGGGATAGTATGATGGACCATGATGTGGCCTGGTGTAAAGAGTAACTTTTTCTGTGTGTGTGTGTGTGTGTCAGCTGGGGAAAAGGTGTGGAGAAAACTTAATCTTTAAAAAAAACCTACTATACAACAGAAAATTATACAGGCAATTTCCTTTATTTTGCCAAATACATGTAGCAAAACAGTAAAACAACGCTAAGTCTGTCAGTGGAGCCACCTCATCAGATTGTTGGGTTCTTAGATGTGTGAAACTAGTTATCCACTCCATCAGCTGGGCTACTCTGTACCAGGATAACCAAATACGGTAAATGTCCTGGTGCCACAGGGTAACACAAAACTCTATTCAATTCTGCTTCCCAGGATATTTCTATTTAAAGAAATACTCTTCAAGCAAAGGAAAAAACCAAAGAGATAAGACACTATAACATATTTGGTGAATCCAGGATCATGTCATATTTGTGTTATTACAAAATCCACTATAGATGCAACACCAAAATGGGAAGAAGGTGAGGCAGCAGGGCCCTTTGTGGGACCTTTGTTCCCTAATGGCAGTGTTTTCTTCCAGCAGCCCTGCCACACTGCAAACAAAGTTTAGGAACAGTATGAGGAACATCATAAACAGCTCAAGGTGCCTCATATGGTGCCTCATATCTCATCCCAGTCTTTGGGATGTGCTGGAAAACTAGTCCTGTCCATAGAGCTGACAGTTTAGGGCATAAACAATAAGTGCCCTGAACTGAGGCCTCTAGTGTCTGCCTTACATTACTATTGCAGAGTAGGGATCCCTCCCTAACTATTCATGCAAAGATCAACTTTATCTCCAGTCTTAAGATCAAATTTTTAAAAATCTTCCCAGGGGTGGCATGCTCCTGAAACCCCCTAGGAGCATTGCATCTTTATTGCATCTTTGTCCACCCATGATTCATTTGCATGATTGAGAGACATAAACTCATTAGCTATCTTGATCTTATCGTCAACACCAATTCAAGTAGATTCTCTGGCAGGTTCATCACTTTAGACAACTCTGAATAACCTGTTTACATTTTTCACATTTTGTTATGCAGCATGTTTTTGAGAAACCAGTGGAATTCCTCTCAGGAGAGGAGCTAAGGAAAGAGATATAGGGGACAGCCTGGTGGTTAGGGATCTGCCTGTGCAATCGGAAGGTTGTGGGTTTAAATCCCAGGACTGTCAGTGGCACCACAGAGGTACCCTTGATCAAGGTCCTGTCCCCATACACAACTCCCCAGGTACTGTGTTCCTGGCTGTCCACTGCTTCCCTTAGCGAAAGGGCTAAGTGCAAAGAACAATTCTGTGCTGTTTACACTGCGCTGTGTTATGTTCATGTATGATCATGTATTAAACTTCATGAAACACATTCATGAATGTATGACGAAGGTGATCTGATTACCAGAGCAACACATTGTCGTAATGAATATCAAAATGGGCCAAGAAGCTGCTGATTCTCTTGATTTCAAATTTGGAAGTGTTCTTTAGGGGTACCTGTGAATGCATGTAGTGTGGAAAATATACCATGCTGTGAAAAAGCATTTGCCTTTATATCATGTTAGTCCCACAACATGAATTCAGATCCTTATTTTATATGTAGTAGAAGACCAGGAGAATGTCCCCTGTGAATATGCAAAAATAAAACGATGAAGGGCAAACACGTTTTCACCTTAAGGGGTGCAGTTTGGAAGCAGTTTCCTAGAAATGAACAGTTTTGCTGGGATGACTGTCTCAGTTTGTTGATGGGGGTGTTGGAGAGACCTGGAGGTGCCTAGAAACTTCCTGGCCCAGCGTACCAATCCCAGGACCGTCTTCAGAAGGAGGTGCACCGGCAGCTTCTGAATGGACAGCATGCCCCCAACTTGGTCCCTCCAACACTCAAGGTGAGGTTTTCCGCAGTTAAGCGCACACGTAGCTTGTTTTCCTTCAGGATGTAAATGTCTGGAGCTGCTCCGCTTCATGCGCGGCGGAGGGCAGGGATGTGAATAGCATTTCTGTCAGGCAAGCGTCTCTGTTTTTCCTGGAACACTGAAGTGCTCCCGCTGGGGGAGGGAAAAAAAAAATGAGCCAAGCACTCCAACCTTTAGAGTTGAGGGCACTGCTTTTATGCTTAAAAGCATATGCGCCGCCTCACCCCTGTCATGACTAACCACACGGTAATACTTGAAAACAGCCATTGAGCTGCATTAGTTCTAATAATTCCGTTGTAATGGTGTTGCGTTATGCATGACATCAGTTGTATTACAAGCTCAGAGAAGCACGAACACACAACCGAGGAGGCCTCCTGTTTACCCCTAGGTCACCGCTTCCTGAAAACACCAGAACCACTTCTCAGAAGCAGCAGCTAAAATGACCAGGTGTGTCGTTTGCACCCTATGCTGTAAGCTGGGTCAAAGTGTGGTGGTGTTTTTACTCTGCTAATTAGAGTTTCTTTCTGTCAGGAAGGACCCCACAGTGACACTAGGTGGCAGCATTTGATGTGCTTTGCAGTCCTACTGGCCCCGCTGATTGTCCACACTATTTGTTGATTTAACTTTGTTTTACAGTTTTTCTCGGTTGGTTTGGCTCATTTCGTGAAACTGAAATTACATTCTTAAAAATAAAAGGTCATTTGGCCAAACAGACTTGATGTTCTGCGCAACATTTCAGCTCACAAGCAAAAGCTCATATTTCTCTCAAAACTGTTCATACATGCATCAAACCTAGATTCCTTTCCCATGTAAAGAGTCAGTGCCATCAAAATTGCAAATATCTTTCTCAATCGCTTTGGCTCATCTGCATTCAATTAGAGCTTTTGTCAAAAATCACTTGGATTGTTCAGCACAACACCATGGATCACCTGCAAAAGCTCATATCTCTCCCAAAACAGTTTATGCATGTGTAAAA
>JBBMFX010000080.1:6640793-6658345 GCA_037832545.1 Rhabdalestes septentrionalis | reverse complement strand
CTTGAATATGAACGAGAGGAAAGGCAACTTAAAGCAACCCCCCCCCCCCCACCCCCCCACCCCCCCTTGGGTTAAACAAGTACAATAGTCCCTTCATAAAAGGGGCGTGTGTTTGATATATATACATACTAGTCAAATGTTATAGAACACCCCAGTGTTTCAAGCTTTTTTTTTATTTAAACTTTAAATGGAAGTAATTCTGGAGCTCCATGCAGGAGCATGATTGGTCAGGTTCGTCCTAGAGCAAGATAGTGATACAAAACCTCAGTCCAAGCTCTGCCAGAACTACCTTAGAAAAAAGAACAAGATGGTGAGCTGGAAAACATGAAGCGGCCAGAATTAAACCCCATCGAGCTGCTTTAGGATGAACTAAACAGAAGAGTGAAAGCAAAGATGCCTATAAGTGCTGCACACTTATGGGAACTTCTGCAACATAGCTGGGAAGAACTTTCTGCAGAATGAACAATGAGACATTGAACCTCTTGAATTTCAATAAAAAACTGAAAAATAAAACCCTTAAACTTAATATGAAACTTCCCAACACGTTTGAATGCACATGTCCAACTGTTCAGTGTTTCAGTACTTTTTACACAACCTGCTGTTCTCTGAATTAGTATTTAAACAGTCCTCATCATCACGCTGTTCACATTCTGACAAAGATGACACCCAGCAAATGATCATCATTACCTCACCATTGTGAGGTTTTAAACAGGATGTTCTCAGAGGGATGTGGTCACTGAGCTTAGAGTGTCACAGAGTGTCATCAGCAGGCTCAACATAGATACCGAGAACCTGGTCACAGAAAGGCACAGAAGTGGACGTCCTTTGGCCACATCCCACACTGATGACAGTTTCATTGTGAACAGTGTCCTATGGGGCAGATTTAAGGGAGGTGAGAGGCATGCAGGTGTCATGTCAGACCAGGGTACCAGACACTGGACAAGAGACCAGTGGGCCTCAGAGCTGGTCTCTGATGACAGGCAATTTATGTTGAACAGTAATGCTGGGCGCCAGTGGTGTTGGAGACGTCAAAGAGAGCGCCATTCATCAGCCTTCAGTGGTGGTGTTCCTGTGTGGACAGGGAGGTCTAGTCAATACAGAACTGCCCAATTGTTTGTGAATTGTAAAGTGACAAGCCCATACTACCGGAATAACATAATTGATCCAGGCGTTGTGCTCCTGCATTAACAACACAGGCCTAGTTACATCTTTCAGCTCATCAAAGTCACATCATTAGGGAAGGGCTGCTGGAGACCGAATAGAGTGGCTTGCACTTTCTCCAGACCTGAATCGCATAGAAAAACTGTGGGATAAGCTGAGTCACAATGTAGAGGCTCATAACTCTTGATCCCAGGACCTAAATGAAGATGGCTCAGGGGGGGTTGAGTTAATGTGTTAATTTTGATCAAAACATAACGCTGATCTCACCACGTGACTCACCCGGCCCCGTTCTAGCCACAGGTGCTCTGTAAAATGAAGATGAGAATGCGATGCTTGGCCAAGTGAGTGGAAAGTTCACGTTTAAAAATGGACAGATGGAAGAGTTAATAGGAGTATCGTCATCTGCATGAAGAATGTTTGTATCATTTGAGTATATCACATCTAAAATATTAGAGATTTGTATGAGTGGAACACACAATACATCACACTGTGACACTTTTACAGCAAAACATGTGTGTGAATAATTGACTTTATTTTATCAGGAAGCTTGTAATTAGTTATATATATATATTATTAAAACAAACAAACATTATATTTATATTTAATATATATATATTAAAACAAACAACCAAAAAAAAAATATATATATATATATCTCTCTCTCTCTCTCTCTCTCTCTCTCTCTCTCTCTCTCTCTATATATATATATATATATATATATATATATAAATATAATGAACATATCTATATTATTATTTATATTTGTACATGAATCTGTGTGTTTGTAAGACCATGCTGCTCAGTGTGTGTGTATATTCGTCAGACTGCACTGCACAGTTCGTCTGGAAAAGTGTAATGTGTTAGATTAATTGAGCGTGGCAGACTTCTGACATGTGTTTACATAATAGGCCCTACAGGCATTTTAGCGTACCTTTTAGTTTGAGTGTGCATGCTGACAGATGGCAGACTTTTCTCGCAGTGTCGTGGCAAGCCTGTAACGTTTAACAGGGCTGACCCCCAACTTTGGCCCCGCATGCTCCGAGAGCAGTAGCCCATTTGATGTTGACCTAGAGAAAACGCTCTCACACGTTCAAAGTCCTGAAAGCCCTGAGAGGTCGGGTCAGAAACGAGGCCTTGGCGTCTCGTCTCCGTCTGCACAAAGAGTGACTCACCGAAACGCCTTGATCCCAATGTCGTTTCCACACGAACACATTTTATCCAGGCAGTTCCGACAACTACTTTACTTGTGAAGGTGATAAACATGCTGATGGTTGTGATTCATTCTTGTGGACGTTTGAATCCAGATTCAAAGCGGCACAGAAATGCAAACAACTCTCTCAGGCTTCTTTGTGGGTTAATGAGTCTGCCGTGTTTGTGTACGTGACAAATAAGCATGTCTTGTGCAAGAATAATTGGTGATCGCATGCATCTCCACATGTGAGGCATGCCTCATTGCGCACAAACTCCAGCATAAACACACTCCTTCTGCTGGGGGGTGGGGTGGGGGGTTGTGGTACAGGTGGGATTAAGAGTGAACCAGAGTAATATAAGTAAAAACACATTACCTTGCTGAACCTGACGCTTGCTTTCCAACAGAAACAGGGAAAAGTGTTTTACTGCCTCCAGCATAATGAAGCTAAACTTATCATTTCTGACCTGAATTCTACAGAAAGGGATTTTTAAATAAATGTGTAAATCACACATTTTGAAACATTTGACAACTTGTAAATTTTTTTGTATTACTTTTAATATTTCTTAGTTATATTTTTCAGGTAGGTCATCTTTCATCACATGATGCCCCAAGTTCTGGGAGGGTGAGGGTAGAGCTCCAATGGTTGAAGCCCCACCCTTCAAGGCATAGGTGTCTAGGGTGATTGGGTGAAGACTATCTTGTCACCACACTGAAGTATATACGGTGTTAGCATTGTGTTTGTAGTCTCATTTCCTTTGTTTACATATCAAGGGCTCTGACTAGTCAGCAATCTGAGTTAGAGGGATTGGCCTCAGTAGACATGCCTGCAAGTACCCGCACTTTGTAAACTACATAGGCCCTCTGTGATTCTTCATAGCACTGACTATATTTTCTCTTCACGCACCCTCCTGTCTCATCCAGGCCTCTTCGATAAATGCTTCTACGCCTCAAGTGATCGTGGCTGGATTTTGGGCATAAAGTCAGTAAGCGACCACGGCAACCGTGACCCGCGCTTCTTCTTCTCCCTCAAGACTGACCGAGCTCATAAGGTCACCTCCATCCAGTCGAATGCCCGTTACCTGCCCGACCACTGGGCCCACGTGGCAGTCACGTATGACGGCTTATACATGAAGCTGTTTGTGAACGGCGCTCAGACTGCCGTCAGCAGAGAACAGTCCGGAGATGTCTTCTGCGCGCTCACCAAGAAGTGTAAGGTAAGTCTATGGTATCTTTTTCTAGGCATTCTTATTAGATATTTATGTTGGTAATCAGAAGGAAGGAACCATATGCAGTTATCTTTTGCCACATTAACACTTTTAGGTCAAGTAGCCCTCTAGATGATGGACTGAGTTTTGTTACATTTTTTTCCTTTTTGGCATTTTCAAATTCTTTCAAAATCAGCCAAAGTACTATTTGCAAACATTGTTGAAGTTTCATTGCTTGTATGATGTCACAAAAACCAACATGTTTTCACTGTAGTCAGCCTACAGTAATTTGGCTTTTGAAGTTATAAAGAGTGTTTTAATCTGCTTTCTCAATAAGGGGCAATACAGTACATCCAACTTGAACTGAGCAGGAATCCATCATAAGGGATATACAAGTAGCCTGTTTAATTCCATGAGATGAAAAGTGGTTGTAAAAAAAGGGAAATGTAAAAATTAGCCCTTTATAATAAGGCAGAAGTTACTACTGTATTGTTTACTATGTTCAAAGTTGTTGAATGAACTGGAACACAATCTAATCTGACTCCTAAGGTGCTGATGTTGGGTGGAAATGCCTTGAACAACAACTACCGCGGGTCAGTCGAGGGGGTGACCTTGTGGCGCCAGGCTTTATCCCAGCATCAGATCATAAGGGATATGCATGGCCATGATGACTTACAAGACCACGATGACCTGGTCATCCGAGAGATTTTTGAGCACCCTGGGCGCAAGTGGCTTCCAGTTAAGGATGGCAGTTTTCCGCAGCCGGATGAAGGCCCTCGCCCTGGGATGGGCACCCTGGACACAACCTTGGAACCCCCAGCCTGTGGCCAGACCATATGCGATAATGTGGATGTGGTCCACAACTACAACAACTTCTGGAACTTCCGCCGGCCCAAGACAGTGCGCTACCGGGTGGTCAACATTTTTGATGATGATGACCACCGGCCAACCGTCACTGATCAGCAGATCCATCTGCAGCACCAGCATCTGAATGAGGCCTTTGCTATGTACAATGTCACGTGGGAGCTTACGGTTCACAATGTCAGCAACTCCTCGTTACGTTGTCGGCTAGTGCTAGCCAACTGTGACATCAGTAAGGTGGGCGACGAGGACTGCGACCCTGAGTGCAACCACACCCTGACAGGCTTTGATGCTGGCTACTGCAGGCCCAGGACCCGCTGTCCTTTTCACAAGCAGCACAACGGCGTGTGTGACCCTGAGTGCAACTGGGATAACTACGAGTACGATAATAATGACTGCTGCGACCCCAACATTACTGACGTGACCAAGACCTGCATCAATCCCGCCTCGAATTTAAGGTAAGCCAAAGTTTGTGGATCTTCTGCAAAAATTTTCTTCTGCTGTGCTCAATAGTTCAACATGAAATTCAGCCTAGCTCGTTCTATATTGATGTTGGATGGTGCACTGGCATCCAGTCCTCCCTCTTTACCAAATGGCAAAGAACTAGGACATGATTGACGTCATTCTTCAGAAATGAACTTAACTATGGGAATTTTGTTTGTGGGTTTAAATGTAATAGGCTGTTATAATCTTTCAGTTTTGCCCTGAGTACCTTTTTAGACATGGCCATTTTTTAGAAGAGGCCATTTGTAACAAGGCTGATGGAGCCAACTTGGCAAACTGAGTCCGTACATGAAAAAAGGCATTGCCATCCATTGCATTCCAAGTGGGACATACTTGTACCCTCGCTTTTCCCGTAGAACAGCTTTTCTGGCCATTTTCATAGCTCCATGAATCATCCCGTGCTTCACAGAGAAAGCCATATGCTTCTGTGACCGAAAAAAAAAAACAGCAAAGCTAAACATTTTTCTTGCCTCCTTTTTCCTGCTACACTCTACATGTCTGCAGTATTTTAGAGTAAAGAGCAAGGATTGATGGCAACAATTACCCTCTGGGTTGCCTATGGCCAATTACAACTCATACCAAAGTTTCTCCTCGCTTTGTTTTTCTGGCTCTCCAGGACAACTTTGCGGTGGAAACATGCCCACCAGCTGGGAGTAGCTGTTGGGTAAAGGTAGACAAGAGCATTTTCAGGACTCTGCTATAGAATACTGGAGGTCACAGAAGATAAAGCCCAATATCTTAACAGTTCCTGCTTGCCTGGATGGCTGTCTTGTTTAGCTTTGGCTGAACTATGGGAGATCCCTGTTGTGCAGCAGCTGTTGCTAATACTGTAAAAAGCCAGCCATGTTCAAAGCTACTGGGTCCATGTCACTCAAATCTTGATGTATTGCATGGAAGCAGAAGTTGATGTCATTGTTTGTAGAGCTTTACTTTAGGGTACTTTAGGGGAATAATGATGATGGAAAAGAATATCAGAGAAACCAGATACTAGACACCACTTAGGCCATATTTGCACATATTATCAAAACGGGTGAATGGATCACAATTGGCTAGTGTTAAATACAGGTGTAAATGACCACCAAGGTTTATTATGTTCTGATTTATAAACCACTAGCCAAGGTAGTCTGAGATGCATGTAACCACATGTTTTTTGAAGTCAAAACACTAATTTGATCGGGAACATCCCTGACAATGATTATCAAAGGAAAATTTGTCTTGTGACTGCGTGCTTGTGCTCCAAACCTACTGTGGAGCAGTATACCATAAAAGAAAAGACATCAACAGCAATTGTGGAAGAGAGCAGATGGTAGATTGTCCCATTTCGTAAAGAACTGGATAAAGTGTTGCATGAGCATCATTTTCTCGTGTTGGAGTCTAACAACAGTCAGAGTCCAACTGTACAGTCCAGTATGTTAGCATGGTTTACAGAGGTATAGTTTGGTGTACAGTATTTTATTATAGTATAAAATATAAACATGTGGTGTACAGTAATATAGGATTGTGTACAGTATTATATTATGGTATAAAGTATTAACATGTGGTGTAGAGTATTATGGAATCAACAATGCTCTATTGCATGGCCTAAATTCAGTATTATAGTGTTGTATGGTGTACAATATTACAGTGTTTTTGTACAGTATTCTATACTATGACCTAAAGTGTTATATTATGGTGTAGTGTGTAATATTGTAGTGTACAGTCGTCTAAAGTATGGCCTAAACTGTTGAAGTATGGTGCACAGTGTATGGTGCACAGTATTATGGTATGGTGCACAGTTTTATGCACCCAAGATACATTTAGAAACCAATTGCAAAAAAAGCCTCAGTAGCCAAAATAAGAATGCAGTATGTAATATGTCAGAGCAGCATATTTGAGGCACTAATCTTTTGTGTACACAATTTTGTGTAGTTTATGTTTTATATGTAGTTTTATAAATAACATATTCTCTCAGTGATTTCACCTAATTCACGATTGTGGCCGCTTGGAGATTTCCATACTGCTTTTCCTTTTGTTAGTTCACTGCTTGTTGATTTCTACACAGGTCTGCTGTTGGCACTGTTCTGCCAATGGTCCTAAAGTTATCACTTTTTAAAGCATTTAAAATCTGCACTTGAATGAGAGGGCTACAAGCATATGGAGTGGTGGTGGCATAGTGTGAAGGATGCTTGCCTCTAGACCAAGGGCGTAGATTTGCTCTGAACGTTGGTGGGGACCTATGACTCCACCCCCCCAACTCCGTCCAGGGAATGCATTTTTTTTTTTTTATATGCTGCAAAATGCAAAATCACTTTAATACTAGCAATGCTTCGATTGATATTGATCCACTTGAAATGCAATTCAAGCTAAATTAAGGAATAGTGTAATGTTAAAGGAATGTTTAATAACTGGCAAAAAGACTATTCTTTATTGAGCCATAGTGCAAATGAAACATCTCAAACATCATTATATATAAAATAGATTACATCTAAAAATGAACTACTGTTAGGTACCACACAACAGCTATTGCTCCTATATACAGCCTATTTTTCCTATATGAAGGAGCCAAAAACATGCCTTCGCCTCTCGTTAACAGAAATAAATATTGTCCAGACTATACTGGTGGACATTGCATACAGCAGCATTGTTGATCTGAGCCAGGATTTTAGTCTCCTGGGAGTACTGAAACTATTGGTGAACTGTCACAAAATTCTAGCCATGACAATATTAGTATGTAGCATATCAATGTCTTTCACAAGACTGATTTCTGACAAATAGTCGTCATTAGATTAGGAGAACTGACAGGGATCATATTTATACTTTTACATTTACCTGTTTAATCTGCTGTTAGTTTTAAGTCAGTATTTACAGACTATAGCCTGCCCTGCTATAATAAAGGGGGGATCAAAGCAGTAAAAAAAAAAACCACTAGCATTAACGTTAACTGTTGTTGTTACTTTGATGGACTTTGATTGATTCACTAGCGAACTTGAAGTGACTTACACTTTTCTTTGGAAAAAAGCTCCTTGTGTCCAGCTTCTTTTTTTTTGCTGCCGCCATCCTCACTTATTACACGGCTCTCTGGAATGCTTGATTCTGATTGGTCAGCTGAGACATTTGCAGGTTCGTTCTTTTCAAATAATAACCGTTCCAAAGTAATAATGCTTCGCGTCGGGTCCTGATCACACTGTCGGGGCCTATTTCTGCGATAACTACAGGCTGCCTGTACATTATCCCTTACATGTGTGTCACCCAACACACCTTCTCGCACGGGAAAAAAAATCCACTGCATTTGACGCTGCTTGTATCTGAACGCAGCAATAGCCTCTCACATGATAGCAGGGAAAGGCACAGCCAGTCAAAATGTTCAAATGTGTTTTGGGGGCGGGAGGACTCAAGGAGAGAACGTGAGTTATCCCTTTCTTCGTGTCTAGGTTAATGTTGACAGCATTAAAAAAGTGTATTAAATTATTGGTGGGGACATTTCAATGGTTGGGGGATATTGGTGGGGACACATCCCCTCCTTTCACCATAAATCTACGCCCCTGCTCTAGACAGAGAGGTCATGAGCTTTAAATCAGTATACCACCACTGGGTTCCTGAGCGAGACACTTAACACGAAGCTTCTCCAGGGAGACTTCCCCTGTAGTTAGGGAATGGAAGTCTCTTTTCTATAAAAGCACCTGCTAAATGCCTCAAATGCAAATGATTTAATATGAGCATCAGACAAGATGAGCAGCTGGGCTTCAGCCTGTAGTTACTGTTTGACTTGGTCAAACCAAAGAATGTGTAAATTGAGTTTTAAATGTGTAAATGTTAAAATGTTAATAATTGACTACATTAACACTACATCCTTGACAGCTTTTAAAATAACAGAATATTGAGTTTCCACAGAACTGTGTGTCATAATGTATCACAACAAGATACTTTCCTTATTACATTGTCCGAATCTTTATCATGGAATCCCATTCCACTTAGTGGTTTAAAAATTTGAAAGTCACTTCCAGGAAGCCTTCTTCAGGATGCAATTGTAAAAATGACTGGAAATATTCTGGCTGAAATTTGCAACGAGGAACACAGTAGAGTGAAAACACAGCACTTTGTCCAAGTCAGTGGGAACCATATTCCAGTAAATCCAGTAATATCCTTGCATTTCTTTGCTTCACCCTAATTGAGTTTCTCAAGGGAACAGCGATGTTTTCTATTAGGCCTTTTTGAACCGCCTCCAGTCCATAGAGTTGCCTCCAATCGCATTCCAGAAGTACTTCAAATGACTCCGTGTGCGGGCTGCTAGGTGACATCAGACTCGGAGAGAAAAAAAAACAGGTGGTTTTTCTCCGAACGTTATCCCATTCCAATCATCAAGAGGCCATTTATCATCAGACATCTGATCCAGTTACAGAAATCAGCGGCTGGCAAAGCCGGGGCTTTAGATTGAAATATTACGGCTGACGGATGAAAGATGGTTTCTTAGAAAGATGGAGCAAAAGAGCGCCGGAGCGCTGAAGCAGAGGGGGCGGAGGAAAAACACGAGCAGGAGATGAGCTCCCCGAGTGGTTGCTTGTTTTTGTTTGATTATGGCACGTCCAGGGAGACTAACCGAAGGCAGCGCTGTGAATGTTCGTCGACATTCCTTCTTAATTGTGGAATTCTGGACGAGCGTCCATGCTACATGCACGGGGGGAAACAATGGATGGTCTGGGGTTTATTTTTGCAGACCCAGAGCCTGTTACCAGTTTGCTTGTTTAGGAATCTGGCTAGAAGGAGAGCCGGGCTAAGAGGCTCTCATCCGGCGCAAAGTCAACAGTACAGCATTGAAAAAAACAAATGATGCCTGCCTTGTTTTTCAAAGGTTTCATGTTTTGTTCCATTTTCTTCACGTTTAACGAGCATTTTGGGGTCACAAGCGAATGGTTAGTTTGAGACATACTGACAAAGAAAATCCACTCCATGACTGGAAATCCGTGTTTTTGTGATACCTTATAAAAAAAAGATCCATCACGGAGAGTTATTAGATTAAATTATACTGCTTAATCCCGGAGGCATAGTTATTTCTGCGATAAAGGTTTGGGTTAAAACTTTTTTAAAGAGCTATTTATCACTATCAGCATCACACAAACACTCAGGAGACACGTCTAGGTTTACTAGTTGGATTGGATGGCAAATAAAATGCCTTTTTGTGCTTTCATCTTTTGAATGTCTGGTTCCATTCACCCCCCCGTAAGGAGTCGGTAGGTTTCTCCCCAACTAACCATTTGACACCAAACCGACTCTGAACGACATTTATTTATATCTCAGCCATCTGTGTTATGAGGTAATTGAAAAACATAATAAAAATAAAAAACCTGACACTCCACAGTCCTCAGAGTTGCTCTGGAACAACTTTTACTGTGTGCATTGAAATCAATGGCAGAGACTGAGGGCATCGATGGGCATCTTATTTATAGGCGGGAAGAAAAACATCCACTGCTACTTTCTTCCCAGACATTTATCACAGGTGTAGGGTCATTCTGTCGCCATGTCTGCAGCTCTGGTTGCGTTGCCACGTACCAAAAATGCACGAGTGGGGTTTCCCCCGGTTGCGAGCAGGGGTCTTCTGACATGGGCACCCGCCGAGGGTCGACTGAGGCCTAAGCCCCACAGCCCGTAAAGCTATTGGACATTAATGGCTTTGCCTTAATGGAGCACTCTGGCGTAAAACGGCCTCTTAGCACGTCACTTTAAAGGCGCACCACCCTCGTAAAAGCACCTGTCTCCGGAGCACACCCACGGAGGCCCCAGCCACACACATACACACCTGCTTTCAGTGTCCACATGTTCACATGTGAGGGGACTTTTCACAGAATAACAATAGAATAAAATAAAACAATAGTATAAAATATTATTATTAATAATAATAATAATAATAATAATAATAATAATAATAATAATAATAAGACGAAGAAGAAGAAGAAGAAGAAGAAGAAGAAGAAGAAGAAGAAGAACAACAACAACAACAACAACAACAACAACAACAACAACAACAACAACAACAACAACAACAACAACAGCAGCAACAACAACAACAACAATAATAACAATCAAATATTAGAATTGATTTGCAATAGTAGATCCCTCATATCACCTTTTTCACAAAAAAGTTATTTACAGGCTTCTAATGAATTGAAATAAGACCACTCGTGTAGTCAAATGTACTGAAGCAGTAGGCTGATTATCATGACCTCAAAATAACATAATGAAATATTTTTATTGTCATATGCAATAGTTTGAATGCCCATCAAATCAAATTAGTGCCTTATTGATCCTGGAGGAAATGACTATGTCTGAAAGTTTGCAGTGGTCACGTTTATGTTTTATTTATATCAAATGTAACAAAAAAATTGTGATTGTGCATTAAAATTCACAGAGGTGAACAGAGTTCCCCATGACGATATTTGACCATAGCAAGGGACAAATGGAATGCCCCTTGGTGTAAATAGGCGGAGTCTTAACACGTTGTTTAATAACTACTGAATTTTAAAGCATTCATGTTGCTCGTATTGAGTCTTGTGCATGTCGGCCCACTCTAAACAGCTGCGTAACAGTTTAAGCGAAGTTGTTCTTTATGCTCACCCCGCTCTGTTTTCAGGAGTAATTTATAGTTTTCCTCTCACAAACCTCACATAAATTTGCGCTCATGTAGAGACATGTGGGCCTGAATGTGGAAAACATACTGCCCTCTTTCTGAGTTAGTCCCAGGAGGAAAATTGGGGTCGAGCCCTTAGCCCTGCTTTCAGGTCACACCTCTGGTCAGCCACACGTAGGATTTCCCAACAAGGGCTGGAGAATGTGGCTGGGGTGGAGCTGTCGACAACTGAAATGGGCCTTTCTGAAGAGTGAGGGCAGTAACATGTCTTCCAGTGATCATGTCATTCAAACATAAAGTGTATGTGGATGTGAACTGTTAAATGAGATTAGAAATTGATTACATTTACAGTTTTAGGAGGATATTTTCTCATAATTCAGTGATTGAGAGCCCTCAGTGTTCTAAGTAGATTTGAATTTCTTTACAGTGGTGGTGAAATATAATGGATATATTTGTGAAAGACCCCACACCCTCTGGTTCCATTACAAGGCGCGAGGTCTATTTACAAATATAAATCCATTATATTTACATTTCAACCCATATGCAACGTTGATGGTCAAGG
The DNA here is from genome assembly GCA_037832545.1 of Rhabdalestes septentrionalis. NCBI lineage: Eukaryota > Metazoa > Chordata > Actinopteri > Characiformes > Alestidae > Rhabdalestes > Rhabdalestes septentrionalis. The sequence continues at coordinate 6,646,259 of JBBMFX010000080.1, read as the reverse complement.
CGTACTTTTATGTAATACAACTTTAATATACAGTGGGTTATGTGTACTAGACATGGGACGATAACCGGTTTCAAGGTATACCGCGGTTTTAAAAAGTCAAGGTATCAAAACCGCAAAAAAAAAGTTATACCGTACTTAAATACAACATTGTAGAGCAATAATTACAATACCGTGATACCATGAAACTGTGATATTTTTATCCAAGTTTACCATACCGTCAGAATCTTATACCGACCCATGCCTAATGTGTACCTCGCCATCATACATTTTAGTCAAACTTGTTCATCAGAACCTTCTCCAGACTAACTTATAAACCATGTTTCAGTGATTCTAAGTGGCACAGATGTCTAAGATTTATCAGGAGATTAAGAGAGTGATCAGTGCCCTATATTTCTTGCAGTTAGTGTTCTCCTCCAAGTGTGTAGAGTTGTTCTACGGCACTATGCTAGCAGCAGTTTAAAAAAATGCTTCACATTATTTAGCGGAAGCATGTTATTGCATTCACTGCCCCCCCAACGCCGGTGTTGGTGGCATTGTGTGATGGTCCAAGATAGTGGGTGGAACTGGATAGCGCTTAATTGGAAGAAATGTCCTGAAAAAACTTAAGTGTGGGAGCTTCTAGAGGCATTCAGTTCTTAAGGTGTCTGGCTCCTTTGACCACCCAAACAAAGTTTCTTCAGGACAGCAAATCTCCAATGAAACTACCCCTTTTATCAATTGTAAAACCTTATCTTGCAAAATTAAAAGAATTCTCCTGTAACTATGAACGACCACCTCTGTCTCAAAGACATGTGTCTGCAGGCATTCCATTTCTAAAACCATATGCTTTTGTTTTTATCTAGCAAATATTGCTTATTTGTAGCAATTCCTAGCAATATAAACTAATAAACTTTAGATAAGACGCTGTTTGACCTCCAGGTGTCCTCTTCATCTCTGGCAAATGAACTGTCAGTGAGTCCTTAATCCCCTCCCCCAACCCACCTCCCAACACCAGCAGAAGACCTTCAGGAACATTTTGAAGGAAATCATGACATTCCTGTCGTTATTACAATGAGAGAACTTATATCATCTCCTGGAGATGAGCCAAAGCCTCTTTGAACATGCTTCTGTTTTACCTCAGTTGGCCCATTCAGTGTCTTTGATCTGTCGGACCCCCCCGATTCTTGTTCTCACTTCATCATATAAAGAGTGATGTGTGGAACTGGACAGAACAGCACTTTGTTATTAATCTTCATCTTATATTATTTCTAGAGTGTTTGTGGTGCGCCACTTGATGTGAGAAAACTATGCAGCCAAGTGGATGGTGGTCACATTAACAGATGATTATGGGATGCTCTTGAGAACAGACAAAATGTTCTAGTTTAACAGCTGTCCATATTTTGCATGTTGATGTACTTCTAAGCTACCACCATTCCTTTTTAAAGTGAAGATTCAGCCAAAAGTTAACTGTCCCAAATGTATATGATAAGCAAGCACATCTGAGATTACTTAACAACTTGACACATTTTGAGTTTGGGACAATTTATGGAAGTGTTTTGCACATATATGTCACGTTTATAACGTAATGATCTGTTCTCAATTATTTGGGCTGATCACATTTGCTAAGAACACCTTTAGAGGATGACAGTGATAAATGTTTGTTTATTTGCTTTTTGTTAATGTAGATATTTGAGGGCAGTGATTAGTGTTTAGTTTGTTTGCTGTTTGTAAAGATCACATTTAGAGGGCAGCAATTACTAATGATAGAGTGTGATCATGAGTGATTGTTTGTTTATTTGATGTTTGTCAATAACACCTTTAGAGTACGCATGGAGTGATCTTTGTTTATTTGAGTTCAGATGGTTCTGGTACTAAGCTCGGATACAAGATACTTCAATAGAGATTTTAGCCACTTTAGGCCTGTACATGCATAGCTACACACCAATATCAAAAAATTGGATTCTCAGATACTAATCAATACTAAAATTTAGGATCAAGTTTGATATCAATTACCACTGTTATCTATAGTTAAATACCTGTTTTGCATTTGCTGGTTTATGGAAATCACTGGCAGACTACAACAATATTCATAAGGGACTGCAGTGAGCAGCCCCTCCCCCGGCTACCTGGAGGACCCAATGTTTACATAACAGCTGGTTTGGGACTCATTTAAATTTGCGTGCCACTTTTTTTCCTCTCTAGAAAGTGGAGAGCTTTGGGACCCCAGAACCGATGCGCCAGTGCGGTGAGCACGGAATTTCTGAGCCGTGTTGCTCTACGGAGCGAGCACCTAGCCACGTCAATGTTGACACGTGGGTAGATCTCTGTAAGACATTTCCAACGAGCCCCCGTTTGCCTCCGTACCCCACAGGGATTTTAAGTTATCAGCCCAAAATCTTCCCACATTGTTCTCTATGGATGGTGGGGAAAAAAGCGTTGCACGGCTTGAAAGTGCTGCCAAGGCCAGCTAATAATAATTATACATTTTTTAAGTGCTTTTCACAATACCCAAATACACGGTTCAATTTTTCAGAGAACTCCACAGAGAACGGGCCCCTCACTTTAAATGTTTATTAAAAAGTGCCTGTTTTTTCTAGCACTATAGTATGAAAAATACCACTTATGTCAATCCCTGCCAGTTTGAACATTGCTTATTTGACCAATATCATCTTGCTAGCTGAAGAAACTAACATGGCTGAGGCAAATTTGTGTGAACTATTTTGCTGAGCCACCACTTTAAGAGTATATCAGATGGTTTGCTAAGCTGCTGTCACAGCGTAGACTAGCTCCCTCGATGTATGAGCGCATACCTCAAAGCTAAATACCTCACATGGCCTTAGTTAGAGAAGATGAATGGTAAATAAACCTTGGGCAGTTTTGAAGTACACTTGATGGTACCAGGTCGTGCCTTCTTTGGATGTTTTAGGGATCAGCGCTCATGTGCTGAAATGGTGGGTTAACAAATGTAGCAGAAGGCGCTAGCACAATCAAACATGCCCCCTCCTAATGTTTGCCCGCTCTTGCACAGCTGTAGTGTGTCATCCCTGTGTGTGGTCTCCATTTAGACTAGCTGTCTGGGAGCACTTGTTACTGTCAGCTCTTGCAAACATATCATCTGTTTTGATCGCTCGCGGTAAGCCGTTGGTCACACTCACAATGTGTAGTGATCTTTTTTCCTCTCTTTAAGGTGACACAGTTTGATATGTCTCCAGTTGTTCGATAGCTGGAGTCCTGCCAGGGACTTGGACCATGCCGTCTTTGTTTGTAAGCATGTCACTCACAAGACAGTTTTCATCCTGGTGACTTGCTGTTTCCTTCCACCCCAAACCTTCCCCCCTTGAACCTGACCACCTCAAAGAGAGCAGCAGGTTTTTGGTGTAAACCAACAAGTTTAGGCTCTAAACAAATTTTTGCCAAAGTCATGGAGAGGGACCTCAACCCAGGAGTGATCGATATTGCTGCTCCTTCAGTTATTAGGTATTAACCTAATGAGGAACTAATTCAGTAAGCATGTGGCATAAACTGTGTTATTATAAGCATAGATTAATAAGAACTGAATCTAGGCTGTTATTTTTGGACCCGCTGGATCCATTTAATTTACACATTAAATAATATGCCCATATGACACATTTCAAAATATTTTGTACAAATTTTACAATATTTCAATTACATTTGTAACTTTTCTATTAAGGCTGAAGTATGTAAATGATCTGATTTGTAATCGGCTGTGTCTCATTTGAAAAACAGTCCATGCTTTGTAATGGCAGGACTGAAGTGGGTGCTACATATGAATATGTGTACAAGTGATGATTTTCATAGAAAATAAAAGAAAAATAGTTATTACCGGTTCCAGGAGGCTAACAAGGGCCTCATACAATACTAGCATGATCTATGGCTGCGTCCATATACTAATGGAAGAAATAGTATTAAAAAACATCCACTTCTCCTGACTGACCTTTTATTTCAGTGGTTCCTCATGCTAGTTTCATCTGCTGGTATATTTAGGAGGACATGGGATACAGATCAGAAATCAGGGCACACAAATCAGAACGGAAACTTCATTTAACTATTGGGACACAGCCATGGATGTCGTAACCTCAGAAGCCCATTCAGACCTCTCTGTGTACATTTAAAAATCCTGTTAGAAGATTTAAACTGTATTTTTCTCCTGTGTACGTCTGTTTGGAGTAGGGAGCAGTGAAACATCCAAGAAAACAAATACAACGAGTGTTTCTATGATACAGGTCCTCTAATTATATTTCTTTATAATATATTACACTCAAGATGTTTCCAATTTATTTTAATGCATTACGTAACAGTGAAATTTTGTATGCTTGTTCTTACTGCCTTATGATATTTCTCCAATTATGGCCCTAGAACCTAATGTGCTTTTTAGCTAATTAGGTTAAACTGCCTGGTTACTTACTATTACTTCACCCAACAAAACTCCAGATAGGCACTCTGTCACACTTACCCAGTTAATATTTAGAATCTATTTGGCACTTCAGTGTAATTCCATTAAACTGTTTTTTGGAAAGTACCATCATATTACCCGGGATAACTTACTTGGTGCTTAGAGCTTGAACAACTGGGATGCATGTTTGAGTTCAACTTGTAGGTATCACTTGTGGGATTCATGCCATAACTTAAGTGTAGTGTTGTCCCAGATAAGATGAAAATAAGGAATTTTACAAGGAATTAGCAAGAACCTGGAATGTAGAATGTATGAGTATATATATATACACACATACATTTATATACATTATGTATATATTCCGTTGTTGATTTGCTTTGTAAGTCTGCCATTCGTTTCATAACAAAATCAGTTTTATTGTGTGAGTGGGCTTTGTAGGTGCTTGCAAAGCTCTGGTTTGGCTCTGCTGTCCAGGCTGATCTTTTGATCTGCAGACTCATGAAAACGCAATTTTGTAGAGTCTTTGAGTATAAAGCATGTCCAAACACAGTTTCATTCCATGGCAAACGTTTCAGTGAGTGTTCTTGTTTTGTGTGGTTTGGCAGTTGATCTTGTGCTAAGGTACTGGAGTCTGCAAAGACTGTCCATCTTTCAAAAATGTCAAATATGAAGATAAAATGGTCCTACAAATGTTATACAGGTTATTGACTATGGTTTGTCAGCTGTCTATGGTTTGTCTGAGGGGCAGCACAGGATTCTCAATGAATTTGACTGGTTAAGCAAGGATCATGAACTTTTATGTCTGGTTTCTTCACATTCATGCTAGCCTTGAATTTTTTTTTTGCATTTTTATCTGAAGCTCAAAGTCTTTAAAGATTATTTAATTATTAATAATGCAGTTTTTTTGTGGAAAAACAGTTTTGCTGTTAAATTTCAGTTATTCCTGCTTTTGAGTCTGAAACTTTTCTCAAAAGCTGAATCTGTCATGCTAAATAATCCTAATACCTCACACTTGCATTTAAACCTATAAGTAGATTTAAATATCAGAGAATTCAGGGGGGTGGGGGAGTGGG
>JBBMFX010000080.1:6618219-6640693 GCA_037832545.1 Rhabdalestes septentrionalis | reverse complement strand
TGTGCAATAACAATCATATCTACACTACACTAAATACACTCTTTTAAAATGAATAAGTGGACTGTTACAATAAGCACCCCTAGCAAAGGGTTTGGGAGGATTCCCTCCATCTCCGAAGATCAATTGTTCCCGTGTCTTCACCTCATTATACACAGCACGCCATTGACAATTCGGCCGGTTTTTAAGGGAGTGAGAGTGTGAACTCTGATTGGTTCATTACATGCTACGCCCAAAACTCACCCATGATTAATTTACTCATTTAAGAAAACCCATTTGAACTGTGCGCCATGCGCATTGTTCATTTTTCCTACGGGCACTATAGTGCTTTGCGCTGGCCCCTCCCCCAAAGACAGCTGCGCTTCTGACTTCAGACAATGTGTGACTGACCGTGAAAATCGGGCCCATCATGTGTGACTTGTCTTTGCCTGTAGCCATAGCGCTTAGCATCTTATGAACATGCTCGTAAAACTAGCAGACAAAAATGGCAGATCTTCTTCTAATATAGTGGGTGGGGACTCGACAGGTGAGGGGTGGTTTTGTGTAAATTTTGTTATCCTGAGGTCGGTAAAACGAACAGTTCATAGAAGCATGGAAGATTTCTGACAACCAATCTTTCAGTGTACTCACGGAAAACAGATGGATGTTTTTTTTCAGGCTTGGAGTCCCAAATGGAAATGCAAAAGTATGCAAATAGTGAGTTTTGCCTATTATGTCCCCTTTAAACTTTTAATTTGTCTTAACATTTCCTATTTGATGAATGTCTAATAGTAAGTTAACAGAATAACAATCAATTTTTAAATTCTAGTCAGTGGACTAAAAGTTAGCCAGTTCAGATGCTTTTTTGGAGTATTTTTAGAATGTATCACCCTTGAGGCATACAGCACACACAACACTACCCTAGCTGAAGTTTACATGTTGTATTAGATACAATGAATTCTAAAATATCACTAAAAAGTTCTTGGCTATTTGGTTACATTTGGTGTGGGTAATTGTGTATTATTAGATTTGATTTTGACCAAATTAGGTGACCTCACACTTACTAAAGTCTATTGTATTGTTTTATTTGCTGTGTTACACCGAGGGCCTCCGAGCATAGCCTTGACAAACATGAACACCTGGATGTTCTGTTTTGCCATAGCTGATGTGTAGCACTGTCTCCTTCCTCTTGGTCTGGCCTCCGTCACTAATGTGAACCAAACACTGCATATGTGTGTCTGGGTCTCTGTCTGTGCCTGCAGGGCCTACCTGGACGTGAAGGAACTGAAAGAGATTCTTCATCTAAATGGCTCCACTCACCTTAATGTCTTCTTTGCCAACTCCACTGAAGAAGACCTTGCTGGAGTAGCCACCTGGCCATGGGACAAGGAGGCCCTGACCCATCTAGGTACTAATCCAATATGCCTAATGTACCCAAGTCAAGAAAAACGAGCTTCGGCTCATATCTCAAGTTGCTCGATTGCTTCTTGAATGTGTCTGAAGCTGTATTTTCGCTATTTCTGTATCTCTGGGGTTCTGTTTCATTGTTAATGGATCCACCTGTGCGGCCAGTGCTGAGGTTTTACAGTAATGGTGGCACAGCTGAATCGATTCATCAACTGATCCTGGAAGTAAGTGAATCGTAGGTGCCAGAGCTTTGTTTTCAAGCAGTTTCCAAATGGAACAGATTAGGAAACACCACTTTAATTGATCCCAGCTCTCCTCTGTCTTTCTTCCAGGGGGCATAGTCTTGAATCCATCTTTCTACGGCACATTCGGCCACACACACACCATGATCCACGAGATCGGACACAGCCTGGGCCTGTACCACGTATTCAGGGGCATCTCGGAGATCGAGTCCTGCAATGATGCATGTTTGGAGACCGAGCCTTCGCTGGAAACCGGAGACCTTTGTGCCGACACGAACCCAGCTCCCAAATACAAATACTGCAGAGACCCAGAACCTGGAAACGAGACATGTGGCTGCCGCAACTTTGTTGGCACACCTTACAATAACTACATGAGTTATGCAGGTAAGGTGAAGGTAAACAGAATGTGACATTGTCAGCACAAATGACCAGCATCTCCATCTTTTCTGAATATGCTACAGATGCTGTTTGTATTACTGGCCATGCTACAGCAGCTTCTAATAAAAACAGGGAAGGTTTTTGCCATTTCTCTGCATTCATAGATATCTATGTACAAAATACGCTCCCTGCAATCTCACAGTTTTGCTACAAAACCGCTTAATCCCTTAATCATAGTCACCTGGGTAAAAGTGTTTATGGGAAAATGTCTTCTGACATGCTGTTTTCTCTAAATGGGGATAACGTAGACTGGGGCAGCTGGTAGTCTAGATGTTAGGGTGTTCGCCCTGCGATCAGGAAGTTTTGGCTTCAATTTACAAGACTGCTAAGCACCTCTGAGGTACCCTGAACAAGGTGCCATCCTTGGTACTGCTCCCAGGGTGCTGTGTACCTGGATGCCTGCTGCTTCATTTTTTGAATGGGTTAAATACAGAGGAAGAACTTTATGCTGTTCCCAACGTGTGCTGTGGTGTGTACACATATAACAGAACGGTCACTTTCACTAATGTAAATTTGTCATGATCTTCACAATGTTATCCCACAGCGTCTAAAATTGTAAGGCTTTCTTTATTGTTTGTGCTCCCAACAGATGATGACTGCACGGATTCATTCACCTTAAACCAGGTGGCCCGCATGCACTGCTATCTGGACCTGGTTTACCAAACCTGGCAACCCAACTACAAGCCATCTGTCGTGCCCATGGCGCCCCGTGTGGTTGACCAGGGTCAGGACACCATCACTGTCGAGTGGTTCCCTCCACTCACAGGACACTTCTATGACAGGTGAACTGAAGTTGCAGAGAGGAACTTTGTGGAATTTGTATGTAATAGCCTCTTAAACTTTTCTTAGCACTTTTCTGATTGGTTGAAAAGTGCTCTACCTGTGCTGTTATGTTTATCCATCATATGTGTGTCATTATGCTGACCATTGGCTGCAAAAACCACATTACCCTAAGTTGCTGGAGCTGGCATAAGACACTGCCATAGTATAAAAAGAATCAGAATCAGAAAACGTCCTTGATGCCAATGATCCCATTAATCTCATAGTGAAATACACTTTGCAGATCACAAGTAGATAAGTAAGACTGACATAAGTAGTTATATTTGACATGGTATGACTATTTCAAATAATAATAGTAAGATATTACACATAAGTGGTTTATACCCCATTAAAATGTTATACTTGCTTTAGTCCCTGCATTTATTTAGCATCACTAGCAACAGCAAACTGAAGTTCATGTGTTTTACCTATAACAAACACAGAATTTGACAAAAAAACAACAAAGAATTCCATGTAAATAAAATGAAGTTGAGAAGGCATTGCCCCTCCTATGGCACCCCACGATGTTGTGCCTGGTTACGTCTATATTTTTAGCATTATAAGGGTTCTTGAGGATCAAGTGTATTGGCATTCAATATAACCTCTACTCTTGGAGACTTGTCCCAACACGCCCTGTTCAAAAATCGCTGAGGGAAGCAGAGGTTAGATTTTCCTGCTTTCTAGTGTCAATGTGGTAGCAAACGACAACTGTTTATCAAAAAGTGACTAAAGTTTTCTCACTCAGCCAACCAGCCCATTGTTCCCCAATAGCACCCACCTGTTGCCAATTAATAGCACTGTTTATAGTGCTGTGCTTGATTTGCTTTGTCATGGATACAGATAGAGTGAAACCTTCCAAAAACATCTTTCTGGCCCTGAGAGCCCATTTTGGTTTCATTAGATGATTCAGAGCTGAAGAACTCAATTAGTTGAGTCACTGTGTTATTGTACTTCTGCTTCTGGTATCAGACGTTAGACATAGTGTTTATTAGCGAGGCCATTCAAACTTGTGTGTGTGAGGGGGAATGTGTGGCTGCTGTTTCAGTGACAGGTGTAATTCAATGACGCAAGCAGCGGGGAAGCCCCTCAGGAGCAAGTCTAGGCATGCCTCAAGTTCATTGCTTAATATGTGGGCTGTGTGTGTGTGTGTCTATGTGTGAGTGTGTGTGTGTGTACTTTTAGGCATTTACAGCACAAGGATGTCCTGATTTTGTTGGAAAAAATGAGGGAAATAAAATCATTAATAATGCCAGGAGAGAAACAGAGAGAGAGAGAGAGGCAGAGAGAAAGGCAGAGAGAAAGGGAGATTGAGAGAGACAGAGAGAGAGGGAGATAGAGAGAGACAGAGAGAGAGAGATAGAGAGAGAGGGACAGAGAGGGAGAGGGAGAGAGAGACAGATAGAAACATAGACAGTTAGATAGATGTGTGTGTGTGCATATGTGTGTTTAGTACATATGGGTCATATCATTACACACAGATGTATGATACATATGGTGAAAATGAATATCCTCATATCTTGTGACACTGTATAAAAACAAATCTGTGGGTGTGTGCATGTTTATGTGTGTGTGTGTGTGTGTGTGTGTGTGTGTGTGTTTAAGCCCTGCCCAACTGTCAAGTACTGATCAGATATGCCTTCCCCGTTCAGGCATTGGCCTCCAGTGACTCATAGAGGCAGAGAATTCCCACATCTGAACACATCCACGCAGCTAACGTGTGACACATTGTTTGTAAGAACATCAAATGAAAATCCAGAAAGCTGTTTAACTTGGGTTGCCATTCAGACAGATCGTGCAAACAACGGCATCAAAAAACAGAGCTTGATCATCAGAATCAGAATCAGAGTCGTTTATTAGTCAAATACGTTTCTGCGTCCTAGGAATTTGCTCTGGCGAGCACACGCACAGATGAAGAATCTGGCCAAGAATATACAAAGGAAGAGCATGTTCCCGAGTATACAGGCAATAGTGAGCTGCTTTAAGGAGCAGCTGTACTGGAACTATGAAATATGGGCCTATGGACGAATAGCTAGTCTATTTAATTACATTCAGTTTGGCATGTCTGATAAATTACATCACTGGTTTGTGGTTGTGACTGTGATAACCATTGACTGGCCACAAATATCTTCTTCCATACCAACTGTTACCAGGTTGGACAAGCCTAGAAGGAGGCTAGCTAATAATAACCTGTAAATATAATAAGATGTGTCATTTTTTGGTGACATTATTTAAATCTTATGTTGTTTGCATGTGAAAAGTCCCACTGTTAGGATAGATTGCTTTGGTTTTTTCATGAAATTGGTGGCGTCCAGATATAAACATCTGTCCAACTGCAGCCACACATGCTCTCACATTAATTGCTATAGTGGTGGTCCTCTATTCATTACTTTTCAGTAACTATGAGTTTGCATACTAAGATGACCTGTTCGGCAGATAATGTTAGCAAGAAGGCACTACCAGTTATACTGTAGAGGTTTAAATCTTTACAGAAAGTCACACACAGTAAAATGTCTGTTAATATATGCACGTTTGAGATGTATGTGAGTATATTACTAAAATTTGTATGTACAAAAATGTCTATATTGTATATATATATATATTTTTTTTTACAATTAAATGTTTAAATCAAAAACATATTAACTGTCTTAAGTAAAAAATCATATTTTGACAGATGATTTGTAGTGTGAAACCATTCACAATCCACTGAATGTGTTTTTTTGACATTGTCACAGCAGCTACTTCACAAAACAAAGTATTTGTGGGCGGAGCATGAAAAAGGCTCTTGTCCCAAATCAAGTACTCAGATAGGGTCAGCAGTGATTTATGATGTTTATCACCCTCAATAACTGGACTGTATGTAAGTTGTGTCCCCTCGCTGTCTGTTGGTTTCCTAGAGAAGTGGGATCAGAGTGTGATAAATGCTCAGAAGGCAAGGTCTTCCTCCAGTACGCCTCCCACTCCTGGTCCCCGCGGCCCTGCCTACCTTCCGGCCACTGGAGCCCACGTGAGGCTGAGGGTAAGGCACTGGACCATTTCACTTCACTTCACCCCACACACTGTTCAACAGGCTTCCTGTCAGTTTATAACATCCAAATAACATCCCTGTGGCCCAGATGCAGACAGAATCATCAACAGGGAGAATAAGAAATATCTCAGGTCTTTGTGGATTGGGCTTCCGACCTGAATAACACTGGAAAAACAGTTGAAGGCAATTAAACACAAAAGACTTCAAATAATTTAACTTGAATTTAAATTGTAAAGCATTCAGAAAGGGAAAGGTAGGCCGGGACTAGACTTAATCTCGGTCTGGGAAACTGGGAAAAATAATCAATATAAGGTAGATGTTTCTAAATTCGTAATTAAGTAGTTGGTAAGGGTTTCTAATAAAGTAGCCAGTCAGTCGAAGTACATGGTAGGAGTTTCCAATAAAGTGGCCAGTAAGAAAAGTACAAGCAAGTTTTTCTGACACAGTGGCCAGTAAGTGAATGTCCAATCTGAGGCAACTGGTGCCCTAGTGGGTTAGGAGTTGCCCCAGAGATCAGAAGAGCATGGGTTCGCATCCCAGGACTGTTGGTGGCACCACTGTAGTACACTTGAGCCAGGTACCTTCACCACACATTGTGGTGTGTAAACGCATGACTGTAATGCAGATTTTAAATCACTTCACTTTACTAAAGTGGCCAGTCAGTGGAAGCATATGGGTTTCAAATAAACTAGCCAGTGAGGGAAATACAAGTTGTTTTTCAAAAAAAGATTTTGTTAGGCATTTCTGTAGTGGTCAGTCAGTGGAAGCACAACAGAGTTTCCAGTACAGTGGCCAGCGAGGGAAGGACCAGTTATGAATTTCCAATAAATTGGCCAGTGAGTGGAAGTCCAAGGTAGGGATTTCTAATTAGTGAATGATGTACACGGGGACTTGCATATGATTTTGCCCTCAAAAGCCTTATCTACATCATATGCGGAGATTGATGGTGTCCTCATCAGCACTTGCATGATGAACTACTTTTTTCCAAATAGAATGACGCTCCAGGAAATGTCAGAACACTCTTGGTAACTTAGATCTTTTCCCCGAGTGCTTCTTGCATTGTGGGCTTTATGAATATGTCATCAATGTGCTATGAAGCCAGACATCTCTTAAAAACCATACCCCTCGCCCTCCTGCTCCTCTTTTCAATACGTACTTGGCGCCTCTGCTCCTTCACTCCAGCTAGGCCAAGGATTCTATGAAAAGATGAAATCAGCAACATACCTAAAATAGGCTGCCTTCCCTAGCTGCCTTTTTTTTTCCTTTGCTGTGTGTTCCTTCACTTGCTCTCTCCGAACAACTGTGGAGAGAGATCAGTTTGGGCAAGAGGTGGAATTTGGCTTTTATAAATAGTCTGCACAGCTGTGCTGCCGCAAAACTCTCCGACAGCTGCTTTATTAATTATTGTTTGCAAGCGTGGCCGGCACAAAACTGCGATGTGTCGGGTTTGCGAGGATCGCATCCACAAGGAATGCTCTTACTCTGCAGACTGGTACATTTTTGGGTAGACTTGGGGATTTTGGAGAGCGTCTTGGTGGCGCTGATGAAAGTATTATGCAATAAGAGTCAAAAAGAACAGTATTTTCTTTTGTAATGACCATTGACTCTAAAGGCAGACAGGAAGAAGTAGGCCCACTCAAGTAAAGGTTCCTAAATGGTTCTTGGCTTGGACGTATGGTTCTAAGAAAAGCTTTTAATTGGTGTAGAACAGGGTGGCTCGAAGTGTGGCCCACGCGCCAAAGTTGGCTTTGGAGGACGTTTTGATATCGCTTGCCAGAAAGCTATCGTAGCCTCAACCCTCATCCAATTCATACCTGATAAAGAGAGAAACAAAATTATTTTAAGACTGTATTTAACTAATTTAGTTCTTATTTTCTCTTTACATTTTCATTTTCAAGAATTTAGTAACAAAAATTGAGGAATGTTTGGGATACATTTCCAAAAAAATTTAATTTGAATCCTACTGTTTTGTCTTTCACTTGGCCCATGTTTTGCCAAAAGGTTTGGTTTGGACACCCTAGTAAAGAGCTGTTACATTATGTGATCTTTCTCATTTACAAACATAGTGCTTTAAAGAGTCATTATTTGAAATTTCTATGGAGAAATAAATGTGATTCTTCTAAGGCATCACCTCGAAGGTGCTTTTTTGCGTCCTCCTTTATTGGCAGGTAAGACACAAGGCAAACCAGGCAAAAGAACACTTAAACATATTAATTTAAGGATTTTGTCTTCAAACAATTGCTAACCCACTGCAGGTAAGGTTGGACATTCCTCTCGACTTCCAAAGAAGCTAATTTGCTGGAGCAGGTTAGACATAGTTTAGAAATAAATAATGCAAGAAAGTGGATCTCCAGGAAAAGGGCTGGTGACCATTGTTGTATATTCAATAGCCTTTGTGTCCTAGGCTGTGGATTATCATGACTGCAGTCCTTTGAAGAATACAAAACGATTAAACTGATGTTTAAATGTTCTCCTGGAGAGCCACTTTCTTTTACTGTATCAAACTGTATTTAACCTGCTTCTTTACCAAAAGCTTATCCATCTTATCCTCTCAAGAACTTCCACAGAAGTTAATTTGCTGGAGCCAGCATTAGTGACCACTGGCATAGAACATATATTTCCTTCTCAGCCTATCTACCAATTATCAAACTCGGAGGGTATCTCGCAGGTTGACTGACTTGCAACTCACCGTTAACTAACTTAGAGACTCAAAAGACTCAGAACTCGACTCGAACCCCAGAGACCCAGGAATTGGAGTCGTATTTAGAAACAAGAGAGTTGACTCAGATGTGTTTCTCAGAAAATTGAATCAGCCTAACTTGGATTGCACCCTAGATGCTCGAAGCTTTGGGCTCCATTGAGAATCGGCTCGAGATTGCACCCCAGAGACTTGGGACTTAATCCAAACCTGCACCCTTGTGACTCGAGACTAAATTCAGTGCCACATGAAGACAAATTTCACCAGTCTTACCAAAAACTGTACACCTTTCAGCCTACTGCATCAAACAAAAAGAAGGAATGGTCTAATATTCTGGGATTTCCCCCTGATCAGGAGAGGTAGATCCCTTTAAACAGCAAAAACAGTCACCAAGCATTATGGCACTAACGACTTCAGATTCTTTCAGGTCGACTTATCCATCAACAATGTGGAAGTCGAATTGACTGGTCATTTGTTGACGTCACACAGACGCAGCAGAGGAACACCAGTGTCCAATACTGAGCAACTTTGTAACATTAACAGTCAACATGACAATTAAACAAAACAAATGAATGGCTGATACCTTGAATTTTCTTGTAAATGTAAGTGTAAATAGAAAGTGGGTACAGAGTAAGCCGCAGTGCCACTCAGTGCCCTCTGGACCAGATGACTCTCTGCAGTGCTAGCATTAGCATGTAAGCTAGCGGTGTCATTTCAGACGCCGTGCAGAACGCTGGTACTGTTACTGTACTTTAAGACCAACTTGCATGTTGTGCAGGTCACTGTGCTGTTTGTGTATATAGAGTGAATTGTCTGCATCAGCCAATCACAATCACAATTCTTGTCTTTACTCCAAATTCCTCAACTAGGACAATTCGGGGCCAAGAGAATTGCTTTGGATTTCGATTTCTATCTCTTTGAGGAAAAGGGCTTCGGATATTTTTTAGGGGGTTCACACTTCAAAGAGTGACCCTTGATGATAATCAGCTCTTTGTCATTGATGCATTTGAGTCAGGACTTGTTGCTAGCAGCCCCATGTTAATGGACCATTTTCATACAATTGCATAATTTCCTCAAATGTGCTATAGATGGAGATAGACTGCAATTCATGATTCTTTGGATCTCCGTTGATGCTCACCACCAAACCTCCCTCGCGACTCCAGGCAAAACACTCCCAAACACACACACACACACATACACACACACACACACACACACACTACAAAAATATCTTGGCAAGTAAAACACCTTAAATTTAGGCAACACATCTAATAACATTTTTCATTATGAAATGATTTAATTTATTTCTAGATGTTAATCTATTGTATGTCATGTTATCTAGTGAAATGATCTCGCTGCACTGACAGATCATTTGCCTCTTTCAAGAAGTAATATAGGAAGACAGCAGATGTATCTGCTGTTGTACTGAAGTAACCTACAACGATCATTTCATAATATCGTAGTAAGAAATATTTTTATTGTCTTCTTAAAAGGCAACAATTCAACATTTCTGCACAAGTAAATGTATTGTGTTCCTGGTTCCAATCATGACTACTCTAAAGAAGCCACTCTGATTAATCCATTTCACTGCGTGTAGATTTTTTTTTTATTCAGTGGATTCGCCCTTTAAGATACTCTCACTTGCCAGGATATAATTTTCTGCAGTGATACAAACTCTCTCCTGTCTCACATCTCTCCATTTGTAACAGTGTGTTGCAGAGGCATGTCCAGGCTTGCCGCTGTAAGCTGCATAAACCCTTCTCTCTTTTCCCTCTTGGAATGGTTTCCAGTGGGTGACGAGTGGCTCCCTCTCCCAGGACCCTTCTCATGTGTGTGTTTGTCCTCCTCTCAGAGCCCCCAAGACCCTCTCACAGCTGTTTTGGCCGTGCATGTTGTTTGTGCTTAGTAGGGGTGTAAAAGCGCGCTGATGAATCATGAGACATAGATCCGATGGTTAGATTTTGTAATGTTACAAGAAAGTATCCTAATGACAATATATATAAGGTATATAAAATACATGTATTGCAATATATATAATGCAATAAAATCTAATACACACATATACATATATATAATAGATTTTTTTCTCCTAAATAGTATTTTTCCTGTCATAATTGTGTACAGGGCAAAGAATGACATCTTGGCAAGTAAAATCATCAGTATCCAGTTGATATAGCCAATATTCCTTGTTTTGAGGTTGGTAGAGGAATGTTATAGGACTGTTTGAATTATCTGACTTTTCAAATTGGACTTTTTAATTGGGAATTGTCTCATTCTATCAGCAGAACACTTAGCTTGCTTTATGCAATATGTCGGGCTATAGAATAAGACAATCTGAAATGTACAGTAGAAAACTTAAAAATAACTTAAAACATGAACAAATCATGGTTTAAATGGACTGGCCTTATCATATTTATACCTGATGAGAGGTATTATAAACATGGATTATATTTCAAGTATTATTCGTGGCAATTTGTATGCCGTGTTTTATAAATGAAATCATTTTGTCTTTAAAAAATCTATTTTGTATTATAATAGAACAAAACAAATTATGAGATCGCACAGTCACAATCTCTTAATTTGAGATAAGATTGTTGTGATTTACATCCCTAGCACCTTGCGTTGCTTGGCCAGCAGTGACTTTGCAACAATCTACAGAAACTTTCCAAATGGGTTTCCTGTTCTACCCCTTGCACCTGGTGCCCCTTCACTTGTTGACTGTGGGGTTCACGGGGTGCTTGAGGCTTGTGTCCTCACACCACCACCTCCAACCCATCCCAAAGCCAGTCTAGTCAGATGTGAGCAGGAGCACCCCTCTCGTAAATCTTTATAGCCGGGAGAATTATGGCTGGCAAAAGAGGAGAAAAAAATGTGAGAGAAGACTTGAGAGTGAGAGTGACTTGGGGGAAAAAAAAGAAAAGAACATTGTGGAGAGGGAAAACCATGTAGAAATGGTACTTAAGGCCACAGTGAATTGCAGTGTGGTTTTGTGACATCCACAAGGGAAGAGTCCTGCTGATTCAAACCAGGAGGCCGTAGGGATTTACCAAAGAGACAAACCGGACTATAGGGGACTTCCAGGAAAAGCATATGGAAAGAGGTCTCTCAATAAGTTTGGGTAATGGGAATCTGCATCTGGACATTGTTTCAATCGCCCGGGCCGACTTTGAACAGCGGCAAGTAGGCAGGCGGTAGTACCTCAACCGTGTTTGCGTGTGGTTTGTCCAAGGGGCTGCAGAGTGGCACACGTCCAACAGATTGAAGTCACACAGCTGGGCACCATTCCCACGTTCTCGCCTAACTTCCCTTCAAAACTACATCACTCAGATGAAATATACACAGTTAAAGGTTACGAGTCTGAAAAAGGTTTTTTGAAGTCGAAGGAAAACTTCTTTTGGTCCCTAAAGTGGGGACCTTAAAACCGAGACTCCACCACAGTTTGCTGATTTTCTTGCTTGAAAACATCTGATTTTATTTGCCAGGATTATTAGATGTTAGTGAGTTACAGTCTTTGCTGGTCACCAGGCCTCCTGGACCAAAGTTGAACTCCTGAATTGGAAGATGCTTTAAAGAAATGGTCACCAATTCTCTATCTAGAGATCTTCACTGCGATCTAACATAGCGCAACTCTTGCCTAACTTTAAACTAGCCAATGAAGGAGCATGTGTGGGAGGTTGTTGTTAGATCTAGAAGTTCGATATTTAGGAGCACAGTTGATGACTACTGCTTTAAAGTAGAACTTTTGTAATTAAGTGTGGCTCGGAGGTTTGAAGCTATACACAGTGTAAAATTTGTAGACCGCTAGACTGCAAAGTCCATTTTGTTTTTTTTCCTGGAAGTGTACCTCTAAGAACCATTTAGGAACCTTAATTTCCCCCAAACCAGCTTGAGATTACAGCAAGATTTGGACCGTCTAGGGGGCCCTGAGGACTAATTTGAGGACTATGAGTTTACGTAATTGGCGGTGGTTTGTTCTCCTGTTGCTCCTTATGAAATTTGTCTGGGCGCCAGCTTCAGGCATATTTGAGGCTGGCAGTACACAGGCTATGTCACCAAGGAGGACTGATTCTTATCACAAAATGATACTTATTGCAGTTTTCCAGAATTCAGATTCCTAGACCTTCAACAGACCTTCCTAGACCTTTAGAGAAACAATTGCCCTTGCCCTCCAAATATATCATCTTTTAAATCAGTTTGAACGAACGAATACTAGAACTTGACTGGGTCAGGAATAGGAAGAGCAAGTGCCTTAGTGGACCAACCATTGCATCAGCACCAGGCTGGTCTACCACTGAGGCCACCAACTTTCACTGAAACCAGACTACGTGCTTCAGTGTGCTTTTCGTTTCCTCATTATTTAGCCATCTATATCCCTGTCAGCCGCTGCTTCTCACAATCATTCTCCCTGCCCCATTCCCACATGATACTGGGAGGTCAGTGAGAACAGATGAACACTCAACCTTAAATTCACTGCAATTAAGCTGGATGCCATCCAACTGCTCCCCCCACCACTTTTTTTCCCCTAGAATGAGCAGTTTCCTAGACAAGCTAATGCCGCTATGGGATTAGCTAATCAAGTGAAAATGTGAGGCACTGATTCATGGAAGAATTCTCAGGTCACCTTGAAAACAGGCCTACTGCTGCCGAAGCAACTGAACCCCGACTGAAAAGTGCCTGAAGGAGCTGAGCTATTAGTCCACCTCAGAGCAGTTCGCGTAATAAATGACAGTCATTCATCTTATGAAATGACTACCTTGGTGATTATGGCCATTACATATTATACTAAGTTTGTAATTGCAATTGCTTAAATAAGGAAATACTTCCCCTACCCACCCACACCCGCATTTTTTTTTTGAGAGGTAGTTAAATAATGCTAAGTGAAAGATCCTTTGCACAGTTGGGGCCTCGGCCGTTTGCAGAACAATACAAGCGGGCTGCTTGCGCTCCTGTAGTGTCCACGGCTGTTGTTATTCTTCGTCTTTTTTCTCCCGAAAGTTTGCTCTACTCTGGCCACACACATGCTTAGAATAATAAAAGTGTTGATGATGTGGCCTGGAAAGCCAATCCAGTGCTCAGTTGATTAAACACTGGAATTTTGCGCACTGCCCAGAAATGAGGTTAGCAAATGGGTTTGGCCATTGCCAGCTTGGACGCGCACAAAGGAAAAGCAGAAGAACACAGCGTCTACCGTGCTCTGCCTTCTCCCCGTGCGTGATGAATGCCGGTGTACGTCACTCCCAGTCAAATGAGCTGCTCTCGCCTCCAAATATGGCAGGACTGGTGCGTATGAGGTGTAGCTGCCTGGCTGAGAGTGGCGGGAGCCTTGCGGTGGCCCCATCCTTGGGCAGCAATGCTTGCTGGCTTTCTCCTTATGGAAGCCCATTTCGGTGGGCAGGCACAAACAATGGAGTGAATAATAATTATCAAAAGAAAAAAGAAAAGTAGGTGGTTAACGTGGATAACTTGTTGTTACTGCATTATGCGACCTCATGCATGAAACAGTCCATTAAGCCACATGGAGGATTGGTCCGCTGCCAAATTGTGACAGCCGATCATTTGGTGGGGCCCTCCACAGCCTGATTCTCACTACTTCCCTTACCCCAGATAATGTTCCTGCTAATGCGCTTACAGGCCATAACGTTCCCATGTGCACCCTAATGCTGAGCAGGTAAAAGCAGTCAAAACAGGCCGCTAACGCCCAGACATGATGTTTCATGGACTAAAATGGAATAGCGGAACGCTCTGGCATCCAGTACATGACCTTTTTAATGAAATAACTCCTTGTTAGAGGGGTTGGATCGTTTGAGGGAAAGTGTTCTGGAGATTAAAGGTTTGCGCTCCACATAGTTCTCCAGGAATAGAATCCGTTTGATAACGCATAATGTTTTGAATAACAATGACTTGGATCCTGCCATTGGAATCGAGACGTATTTTTCTTTGTCTGAAATATGATTAAGTGAAATCTCCTCCGTATCCCTTTGCTGAATAAGAGAAAATATTTGCCGGACTGTTGGCAAGCCTCGAGACTAATTCCACGCACGCAGGATCAAAGGAATTACATCATTTTTCTGGATCAGCAGAATACACACATGCCCTCATGGCTATGCTTTTTGGAGCTAATAGGAGTACATTCGTGGCCTTTATGACTCCCATTTACACAAGGGATTAGGCATTAAGACATTTTCTACCCATGTTATAAACACAAGGCGTTACAGACTGCCATTCTGCCGTTACACATCAAATACTCACAGCTTATGATATTACAGTGACACTACACTGAATAAAACATTAACCTTAATTAGGTAAATTAGTAAACACCTGGCTAATGTGGGAATATGCTCATGCATATGCATGTGGGTTGGAGTCGGCTACAAATGACAAGCTTTTTCTTTTAGAAACACCTTTAGCCTTCCAAAACTTATTTAGCAAAGGAAATTCTATTAAAATTCGTTATTGATCTAACCAGAATGCAGGATTCCTATATGCTATATATGCTGACATAAAGTCACTTGGGGAAATTTCAGGTGTCTTGCGTCATAGCCTTGTAACATCCAAGCAAAACTAAAGAAGCCAACTTTACACACCAAACATGATGGACTATGGGAGTAAAGAAAACGATTTGTAAGCACAAATTATTGCTTTGTGTGTCCTGCAGGTCCACCTGATGTGGAGCAGGTGTGTGAGCCAAATGTTCGTACCTGGAGCCCCCACAATGGTATGGATATGGGCCTGGTACCCCCTCCATGCCCTCTGCAGGGCTGCATGCTGCAGCTGGAATTTGCTCACCCAGTTATACCCGAATCCCTCACCGTCTGGGTCACCTTCTGCTCTCCCGAGGAAACGGCCCTGCCCGCCATCCACAACATCCTGCTGCTGACTGTAGGGGGTCACAACCTCTCCCTGGGTCCCAGTAATGTCTTCTGCGACACACCACTCACCCTCAAGCTGGATGTGAAGGAGAAAGTGAGAGGGGTGCAGTTCTTTACAATGGAGCAGCACCTGGAGATCGATGCCACCTTGCTTGCCTCCAAGCCGGACTGCTCATTGTGCCAGAACTGCAAGTCCCTGCATTACCGGCTGCTCCGCCAGCCTCCATTCACACACACTCCGAAGGGTATCGACCTCAGTGGTGCAACACGCAGATATGTGGACAAGTAAGTGACCCATGTTGAAATTCCATATGGAATTCATTTGGTTGTATGCATGAAGCACTGAATTCCCTGGTTTTGTAATTCCCAATGTATCACTTTCACCGTAGTAGCTCCTTAGGTGAATAACAAACTGTGCTGTGATGTTCAGTTTTCATAAATATGGATTCAGGAAACTATACAGTCTGTGTTACATTTTGATAAGTTTTCAGAATACAGTTTCTTTTATGAAGATTATTTTTAGAAAAAAAAACATTGATGCGTTGGTATTATCTATTTTAAATCAGTGTCCATAAACAGTTTATTGTCATGAAGGTCTTAAGGTACAATTGACCTGGAAGAGTCTCCTCAAAAGTGTTAAAATGTGATAGTACTGGTGATGTCCTGAGTAACAGCAGTGACAGTGAGGCCATTCTCCAGTTCTGTTAACTAAATAGCAAGTCCTTTTAAGGGGTTCTTTTAATTTGAACACTTAAAGTTTGGTGATACTATGTTACCAGCCCACCTAATCTTCACTGGAAGTCCCTAATCTGCAGGAATCAGGCCATAATCATTGTTCACACAATTGCTTTGTTCATAAGGGAAACATTTAATCGAGGTTTACAATATGTTTGAAAGAATGATGGCTTACAGTATTTCCTTGCTACCTTTGCCTAAAGCTCTCTTTTGTTTCTGGGATGTTTTTTTTTTAATCAAGAGTGTTAAATGTAAACTTTGGAGTCAGGGTCTGCAGTGTTGACTGCTTCAAGATGTTTGTGGTAATTGGCTGTTACGAAAGCCTCTGTGTTCAGACCCGCCAAAAAAACAGAAAATTCAGCACGGAATTTTATTGACTTTGGAATACTTCTTTCATCTGGTGAATTGACTGTTTCACAACTGAATGAAAACAACATAATTCAATCAAAATTAGACAGTGAAAAGCTGCGAGTGTGTACTGTTCAATCCCGATATATACCAGCATGCAAATTGTCAACTTAAGTATAGAGCCAAAGGCAGCTAAAGGAGGGATGCAGCTGCTGGCTGGGCCCAGAGCCTGGCATCAGAGGGCCAGTTAGCAAAGTCTGCCATTTTGAGGATGTTCTAGTTTCAGCCAGATAGCCATGGGTTTGGGCTTAATGTCTTCTCCACTTAAAGCCAGGGTCTGAGTCTCAACTGGACCTCAGAGTTCTTGTTTTGATCTCATTCATGCAGAAAAAGACCTTGAGGACTGGATCCAGTAGAAACAACACCCAGTTCAAACTTGAAGTCTGATCCATAGTAGAAATGAATAGGATTTCCATTCCGGTCAAGGCTTTAATACAGGCCACTTGAGGTTTAAATTAAAGGTTTAGCTTACCACCCACCAGTCTTGATTTTAAAATATGGGGGGTGTTAAGTGGCCAATCCCGTTTTGACCCCACATGTCCTATAGCGAGGAGCTTGGCCCACAGCGTTGATCAGTTTTCTTAACATATCTTGTACAACCTGAGACTCCTTTTGCTATGTGGTTATTGCTGAATAATATTTTACTACATTTATATTGAGAGTGAATATACATTTTTAATGTGCGTAGCCAGTTGGATGACATGCACATTTGTTCGGAATCAGGAAATCACAGATAACAATAGAAGCCTCATCATCTCAACCACTGATATTTCATTTTTTTTCTGTTCCCATTGTGTGTAAGCAATATGTTTTGTTGTATTCCTCGATAAAGTAGAAATGTTTTGAAATTCTCAATCACATGCATGACTCCCTTTGGCCCTTATATGAATGGCCTATGCGCTGTTCATCCAGAAGGGGAACCTTTTGTGCCTGAAGCTCTGAAGTGAAGGACATTTCAGCACGGGTTAAAAATCCCAAGTTGAAGCTTCAAGACAGGGAAACAAATCAATGAAAGGGAGATTGACCCATTGGGTGTTTGACCTCAGCCTTCTGAAACCTCTGCCCCATCTGCTAATCCCTTCCTGACCTACCCCTCTCTGCTGTTTGTCTTCAAAGGGTACCATAGCCTGGGCTGATAGGACCTCCCAGCCAGGCAGGGGCTCGGACAATTGGCAAGCTCATTTGCCTATGGACCCCCGCCCCCCATTCCAAAGAATCTTGGCTTATTCTGCCACCGTCATGCCAATTATAGCAATTTTAAGCTTTAAAATGAAGACCATGTCCAGGACTTTGGGATTGCTTTTTGTGTCCTGCTTTCCGAATATGTTGCGCTATTTGTATTGTACAATAGGTTTCTCAGGAGAAGGCAGCCAAGATTTTAGTAGATAAAACCTGTGTTGATACAATCTCTCATCTTTGGAGAAGACCATAACTGTTTTAAAGGATTTTGCTCAAGACGCTAGTGCCAAAACACATATAAAATAAGGAAATCAAAGGCTCATCATCTCTTCCGTCCATGACCTTAAAGCGAAAAGGGTTAATCCACACTTGATGGTGAAACTGGACCGCTTTGATCTCAGTTCTGGGCCTGAGGATATTGAAGTAGACACAGTGCCCTCGGTGCTTTGCTTAGGGTCAGTCTCAAAGATTTGTTCATAACTGAGACGAGAAACATAGAGACATCATCCCAGCTAGAGAGGTTAGAAACTGGGTCAGAGTAATTGAAAAGATCACCTGCAAATTTTGAAATGCTGGATAAGATGGTCTCAAATAACTGTAAGTATGGTATGAGCTCGTGGTCGCTTGCTAAATATGGTATAAGCTCCTGGTCGCTTGCTAATGCACTGTAGCTATATGACCTGTGTGTAGCACTATAGGACTTTTGCCTTTGACCTCTACTAGGCTTTGTCTAGGTTTTAATACTTCCGAACTCTACGCGGCCATGACAGAAAGCTCCGATGTATCTTCACCTCACTTTCTGGAAGGGCGGCATTTAGATCCTGGCTTTGCATAATCTCTGTAATTCAAACCACATTTCCAGAGCGGCAAATGTGTATGGCCACAGTGTCTGGGCTGTCTTGAGCTGTTTGCTTGCAGCATCATGCTCTCCTCCTTCCTTTCTAGGAACTGTCAAGTGGATTTCCCATGGAGCTCCCTTGGCCTGTGGAAGGATGCCGAGGATGAGCTTGGGATTTGGGGTGGAGTGTATGGAAATGAGCGCAAGGGGCTTGGCGAGTAAAGTGAAATGATTGTCCTTAACCATGTCAGCGTGCCCTGACCTATATCTCTGAGCTACGTTAGCCAGACATCATTGCCGACCACAGTAATCCCTGTTTACCAAAGACCCGGAATAGACTGTGGAAACACTCACATTTCAACTGTAAGGCCATGTTGATCCCCTTGACTGTTTGGCGACTGATACATTGGGCTTAAAAGACCCTTACCAATGGTTTATCGTTTTCAGTACGTGCGCAACCTCATGGTACATCATGGATGGTTGAACACTCTATGTGAAACCTTGAACTCATTTACAACTGCTCGTCTGCGGTTTAGGGCTCCTGATGAGCCATTTCGGAGTGACCTGTTGAAATTCTTCGAAATCTGGACCCATCTGTCATTGAGGTGATACTGTTTTTGAAGACAGAGTCGGTCAGAATCCAAGCAGCAGATATTGTGATCTGTCCAAAAGTGCCCTCAACCTTGACCGCACTGTCACTAAAAACAGTCACGCTATTGTTTTCGTCCGAGAAACCTCGCTGGATCAAATTACTTGGACGGCTATTATTTCTGTTGTTGTCCTACTCATAAGTGCTGATGTACATCTCTGTTATTTTTCCAGGACTGTATCAAATCTCCGAAAGCAATGGCCTCCAAAGTATTTCAGTCTATCAAGTACTATCAGATTATCGATGGAGCTTGAGTGTCCTTTATTTGTTAGCGCTTTTCTAGTGAGACTTTTGCTGCAAGTTTTTTAGGGTCAGGGTAGACTTAAAGGCATGGCTTCTTAGCAAAGCATTTGAGTGCGTGCAAACATAACCGTGCATTCCTTATGTAGGCCATATTATTTACATTTCTGTAGTACTTGCTGACTGTCAAACATTTTCAGGCACCTTTACATCTCTCTCCTGTCCTTGCTCTCTCTCTCTTGGGTGCTTTCTCTCTCTCTCTCTCTCTCTCTCTCTCTCTCTATCTCTCTCTCTCTCTCTCTCTCTCTCTCTCTCTCTCTCAAGCTTTGCACCGACATAAGCACCGTAAGTGCTCCACTTACCCATGAGTCATAGGTGCAAACAGATTGTACCATCACACTTAAAGCACTGCCAGTCTTTGAACGATGGGGTGTGATCGCAGTTCCGATGACACGTGACCTTATTTCATGCCATGTCATCAACATATATTTATGTATTAAGTGCATTGGTGAGCCCATTGACTTGTCATTTAGAGCCTGTGAAATGGTTTCATTTCGAATGACATCATCTGACACATCATCGACTCCTCCTTTTCAGCGCTGTGGAGTGCGCGATAGCACACTACCACTAATAGAATGCAGATGACTCCGTGCTGTGTGGACATTTATCGGCAGAGGAAGATGGCATGCTTAAAGCTTTTCTTGCCTTCAGAGCCACTGGGGACAGCTCAGCTGGATGCTGCTTTAGCTGAGCATTCTTGGCTTAAAATTAAACCGTGCGAGACAAGAAAGTAGAATTGGATAAACATTTTATTATATATAGTCTTTCATTTTCAGCTTCTGGTGATGATATCACCTATTCAGTTGGGAAATATTGGGAATAGAATCTAGGAATCTTAGGTATAAAAACTGGATAAAGGTTAACATGCAGTTAGCATTGTAAATCACCTTAGCACTTAGCAAACTGACTTTCTAGTTTCAAATTATGACTTGGCAACAAATTGAATTTGCACAATTATCCTCTCACTCCAGAAATAGCCCATCAGCTGGAACATTTCTGGTGCCTCTTTTTTCTGCTTAGCATTGGATCTATTAGGCTAGCAAGCGCTAGAACTTAGTTGCTAACTTCTCTGTAAATATACCTCGGAAACTTCTCTCAGCCCTCTCAAACCGCATCCTTATTACAAAGTTCTTCAGAATTTTACTCAGAATAGCAGAATCATTTCTGTCCACACACACCTACTTCTATTGGCTTATCAATGGTGCTTTGTGTTTGAAATTTCATTTACTGATGCAGAACTACAATGCAGGATTTTAAGGTCCTCTACATGAAGGATGCCCCAAGGAAGTCATGTCCAAATTGTTATGGAAGTCTTGGTGACAAATAAAATAAGTTATTAAATCTCCTGATGTGTGTGCTGGGCCAGTGTACCAATATGTGATTTTCTCTCAGTTTGTCTCAGTTTCTCTCATGCTTATAGGAGTGGCTTTGGCATGTGTCACCTACTTAAATACAACCAAATAGTCAAAAAAACATTTAACCCCTGTCCCTTACACTATGTAGGTAAACCCTTATGCAATAAAGGCTTGTTATACATATTATTTTAAAAGGTTTGTAATTTTTCAATCAAAAGTGGTCTAGAACTACTAGAATTACTTCTTGGCTTATAGCTCTCTTGTCAAAGCACCAAGTCTTAAATGCTCTTTGATGCATTTGGCCTTCAATATGCATAGTGTCAGACTACTGGATGGCCGCCATGCTATACACATTAATGTTTGTTGTTCTAGGACATTTGGCATGAAGATCTTTTCAATTAGTTGGTAAATTCAATTAGCAGCTAAAATGGAATAATGATGGAGAATGAAAGGTACACTGATTAGTCACTGATTGTTAGTGCTCTGTTGGTTCTAACAATAAAGACAAAAGTTGATAACTTTTGTATTTTGTTCATAAGTTTAATGAGCATGTGCTAAAATGCTAAAGATCCTAGATGCTGATGCTAGCCACCTCGTCATTTTTAGGGTATTTCAGTCACTTGAATGCTGATGGGCCATGTCCATACAGGCCTAAATGAACTTTAACACAAATACAGTGAGATATTTGAAATCACACAAAAAGGAAATGGGACTAAAAATGCTAACCGAAACTGAGCTTATTTCTTATCACAGCATTGTGCAGGGGTGTTATAATTGTGCTTTAGAAAAACAATATTTACTAGAGAATTAAAAGGAGTACCAGGGACATATAGTTACCGTATGATGGCATAATTCAATCTGCACCTTCTGACATGATTAAGGCCCATGCTTCTGTCCAGCCACTATAAACGGTAAGCCATTGTAAAATGGAAGTCTTTTAAAAACTAATGTGGGGCAATTTGGATCTGTTTTGTAAAGAATATTTCACACAAAACCAGCTGCTAGATGCTCACTCACCTGTTATCAACAAGCAATCCTTCCATTGGGATCACCTGGAGGCCTTTGAGAGAAATCTTCTGGCTTGTGTGCCAAGATCCCTGCGATGTTCAGCCTTTTGTACTGGTCACAGGTTTTACCTATTAAATGCTTGCACGACAAAGGTGCTCTTCATGCTCGGAGGCCTGGGGCCTATTTCATATGCCATTTATTGTCTCCACCGGTGCCATATCTGCACAACTTCTCCTGACACTATTTTTTTTGTTCCCTTTTTTTCCCCACATTCTAAAAATTTTTTCTTTGTTTTTTTTGTTTAACAACCATGTTCTTCCTTTTTACGCTCTCATTTCTTTCCCCCTTCCAATGCTGGGGAGCTTTCATGTTGTTAGGCCCGAGTGTGCTTGTTGTTCTTGGCAGATGACGTGACGGAAAGCCTCATGTGAACCTATGCTCTGGTATGAGGGCCAGTGTGAAAATCAGAAGAGGTTTGTGACACGTTGTTTGTGACGGGAGCGAGAGAGAGAGAGAGAGAGAGAGAGA
>JBBMFX010000080.1:6608063-6618119 GCA_037832545.1 Rhabdalestes septentrionalis | reverse complement strand
AGAGAGAGAGAGAGAGAGAGAGAGAGAGAGAGAGAGAGAGAGAGAGAGAGAGAGAGAGAGAGAGGGAGAGAGAGAGACAAAAAAAAAAGAAAGAGAGAGAGAGAGAGAAAAAAGAGAGAGAGAGAGAGAGAGAGAGAGAGAGAGAGGGAGAGGGAGAGAGAGACAGAGGAGAAAGGGAGGGAGAGAGAGAGAGAAGAGAGAGAGAGAGAGAGAAGAGAGAGAGAGATTGGGAGAGAGGAAGTGAGACACAGGGACGGAAGAGAGAGAGAGTGTCAGGGGAGAAAAAGGTTGCAATAGAGAGAGACAGTGAGAGACAGAGAGAGACAGAGAGAAAGACATACAGACATCAGACAGATTGGGATCCTGATACTTGGCCAGGCTAGTGTAATTGTAGGAAGTCTGGTAAAGTGCGTGCTGAGCTGTCACTGCTGCTTTCCTTTCAGGACCTCACTCTAATGTCTGAGGAAGACAGCGGTGTGAAGACAGAGGCAAATGTGTGTGTCCTGACTGGGAGAGAAAAATATGAGCTGAAGTATTTATTCTGAGATTTTCCAAAGTCTGAATAATGGTGTTGATGATAAACATGATGATGATGATCATCATCATTACTATGAGCACTATGACAAATATAATAATAATAATAATAATAATAATAATAATAATAATAATAATAATAATAATAATAACAATAGATACTACTACTAATACTCATCATCGTTGCCATCATCTTCATCATCTTCATCATCATCATCATCATCATCATCATTATCATCATAAGTTTTCTTTTTTCAGAGCCATCACAGACCCAATATCAGCGCAACATGTTTATTCTGGGCTTTGAAATGGCTTATCACCTAACGGGACTTCAGGTTTAGTAACACTTTCCCAAAGACCTCATGACATCTCCATTAAACTTTCATGACATAAACCTGCTTTCCTATAAGCATCAGCTGTCCTGACACTTTTAGCAGTGAAATCAAAGTTTACTATAGCAGTCTTTATGCCAGTTGAGACTTGTTTGTTTAGGTTTATGCCTGTAATAAATGGTTACACAGGTGTCATAAGCCTGGACTTCAGTAAAGTGTTACTGAACTTTTAAACTTGTTGGGTGAGGTGAAGGCCTGTATTTGTAACACCTGGTGTGGCCTAGTGGTTAGGGTGTTCACCCTGCAATCAGGAACTTGTGAGTTTTATTCCCAAGACTGCTAAGCACATCTGAGATACCCTGAGCTATGTACCATCCCCACACACTGCTCCTCAGACACTGTGTTCCTGGCTGAAAGGGGTTAAATGCAGAGGAAGAGTTTTGTGCTGTTCAAACTGTGTGTTTACGAGTGACGGAATGGTCACTTTCAACTAGTGAACATAAAATGGTTACTAGAAAATTAGCTATTGAGCTTCAGTGTTTGAAAGTACTCTCGGTGTTCATTGGTTGAACTCCTACTCGCCTTGTTTAAACATTTTTCATGCTTTTTTTTCATGTTACCTGAATTCCATGAGCATATGTCGCATTTGAACCATGTCTGATGGTCCGTCACTTAAACCACGATACCACGAGAGAGAGAGAGAAAGAGAGAGAGAGAGAGAGAGAGAGAGAGAAAGAGAGAGAGAGAGCAAGTTGGCACTCAGGCTTTGTGTTGCTTTGCCTGCTCTTGTTGCTGACAGTGTCAGGTCTCCCCAGACTTTTGTCTTCCAAAGCCTACACTCGTTCAATTAAACGCGCCACTTGAGAAGATGGTTCAAGTTTGCTCAGGCCCTGCCAAGAGCCGGGAACAGTGTGTAATGTGCGCTGGAACTGCCAGAGCCACACTCGCGTTTTGTCGCGTTAATCAAGGCTGGAGCTGTTTCACAGGGCATTAAGCAGATTTTATAGCACAATTCCGTTCTCCTCTTTGACAAGATGTGGATATTTTTCATGCTCAGATGTGTCATGTTAATTGCGCTGAGAGGAGCAGCGTGTGCTCGTGAAGCCAAGTATCTGAAGGAGCTGGAGCTCAGGCTGCGTCGTCCCTGCCTTCGTCTCACTGAGGGCTGCCTGCTCCTCATGATTTACTGGTGGGCCCAATTCTCTAGGTGAAAATAACTAACTGTACACACTGTACATGCTACTGAAATCCACCAACATGTGAAAGGCTTTATTACTTTCACAGCCAGGTTCCCAGATCCTGATTAGGCCTTCGATTAGACAAAATGAATTTATGCTCGTGTTTGGGAGTTTAGTCCAGGTCCAATATCCCGTAAAGAAGCCATAGGTGATACTGCTAGACAGCCTAGATGCATATCCTCAAAAAGATCATTGCATAAAAAAAACAGATTGTCCACATAAAAAAAGCGCTACATTTTGAAAAAAAGCTAAAATCTGTAACCCTAATCAACCCTCAGAAGGTCTGTGAATGATAGGTAAGCTGCAAAAACTGCCCTTTTAACACTTTAATGCACAACATGGGTCCCAAGGGACCCGGCTACGTGTAATTTGCTTTATATCTCTGCAATAACTAATTTGAGCCAACTCTCCATGAATTCCTCAATTAACTTGTTTTTGTTCATTTTTTAAAAATTTATATCTCTAAACCTTTTTAAATAAAAATACTTTTTTTGTATCTACGCACAATATGGGTCCCAAGTGACCCGCATTCATTTTCTATGGAGTTTTGTTGAAGGGTTAGAGTTTCGAAGCTAGTTTTTTTTAAACTATTGATTTTGTCATTTAATATACCAAGTTTCCATCACTTATTTAGTTTTTTCACAAATATCAATCATTGTTTTCATTCATTTATGGTTACTATGGAAAAACTATGGAAAAAATACAAGGCCATTTAATATTTGTGTTATATATGAAATATGTTTGTCCACTGTATATGTCTATGTAGTGTGTAGGATACTTACCCCTGGACCAAGAGGTTATGGGTTAGAATCCTCAGGATACCAACACTGGGTTCCTAAGCCCAAGTTAAACTACCCCTGTAGTTAGGGAAAGGGAAGTCAGTATGGATAAAAGCCTCAGTTAATTGCCATAAATATAAATGTACGCATGAGTATTCACCTTCATTCTCATTCTGTGTTTCATTCTCATTCTGTGTTCATTCTGTGTTTAATGGGTGTGCCTCTCTGCCTAATTTGGCAATTACTGAGATGCAAACCTGTTTTCAAAAGAAAAAGAAAAGAGGTGGAACACTTTTCATTAAAAAACACAAAAATAAAAAACAAATCCAAACGCTTAAGAAGTTCCCTCCTATAAATCCTTTGACACATTTAAACACACCAGTGCCTCCTTTGTCTGGTTGTATATGTATGCGTATGTGTATGTGCAGGTAGGTGTGTGGGTGTGCTTATTCCTACGGTGAGTGTGTGTTTTCCTCTCATTTCATTTTATAGGACTTTCACTGGTGTGGTGCTTCAGTTATTTTCTATCCTTTTCTAGTGGGCTCGGTCTAGAACGGACACAAATAGCCACGTAAAACTCCCGCCTTTGTCATTCATCTTTATGTGCTAATTTGAATGATTTGTTTAGCCTCTTATTAAATGTTACTGCTTCCCTGCCCATTAGACCAAGCACCTTATAACTCTGCTGACGGCAGCACAAAAAACTTGGCCTCGCATGAACCTGCAGTGTTTGCAATAGCAGCCGCCAGTGCCCAAACGCTCCGGTAATTTGGCTGCATCGTTTTGTTAATCAGTGGAGAAGGGCTTGTGTTTCCCCTGGGGAAGCCGGCCAACGCAAATGCAAATAATGAGGCCTTTGTATGCCCCCCTCCACCGCCCCCTTGCCCCCGTTTATTCTTTTCTTATGGGCTGACGTGCACGCGTACATGTGTGGTTGGCTGCCTGGTCGTGTAGTCTTAAGGGAGGCTAATGGCCCAGAGAGTCCCGGTAAATATGTCAATATGGGTGTCTTGTTGGGTGGTGTGCAGGCTGGTGTGTGTGGGGTAGTGGGGGTATTTGTCAGGCTCAACATGCATAAAGAGGGGCTGTTTAGACATGTATAATACTTGATGGTCTGTAAATTACCCACACCACTTAATCCTAGCATGTGTTTGCATTAACATTTCTCTATTTCTCAAATACTTAATTGCCAGTATATCTCATCAGTAACATCTGCAGTAATTTCTTAGGGCAACTAGAAATCTCAATATAAGTTATCATGTTGGTGGGCCAAGTTAGTGTGCGTTTGTGTGTGTTAGTTGTTTGCCCTGAAGATGCTAGGCTAATGTAGCTATGCTAGTCAGAGTTCAATGTGATGCAACTGCTCACATCAAGTTTGGTTAGGTTAGACAGGTTCAGTACCTCCCACTTTTTTGTCTCTCTGGTCTAATTTTATAGATTAAAACTGTTTGCCAGCAGACTGTCTTAGGTTTAAAAATGTATAGTAAATTTTTTTTTTTTTTTGATCCTCCACACATGATTCAGTGTACCTTGCTCCTTGATGTCATTATTAAATTTAAACCACCATATCTTTCACACTGAGGGCCACTATATCCAGGGAAGTCAGAAATGAGCAGCGAATTCAGAAAAGTAGAGACTTAAAGTGCAAAATAGTTTTTGTTTTCTATGTTCTTTAAAAAAAAAAGCTTTAGAATTAAGCAGCTTGTGTCCGCTCCTCACAGTGTGGGTAGTTGGTCCAGACTGAATATCCAGACTGGGATAATGCTTGAAAGCAGTGTTTGGTAAAAAAACAAACAAACATCTGGAACCTTTTATAACATTCTGGAATATTTTCTTTTATCATCTATGACTGCATTTTAATTTAAAAGCCAGATTCATGCCCAAATGGACCCCTTTATTCTGAATCTGAATATGAAAGTAGAATACAGAGCAACCTAAACAATTTATGCGACTATTATAGACATCATTATGTGACAGAAACCACATAAAGTATTGAGATTACTTGCTTGGTGAAATTAAGTACATTATCCATGTATCCCTGGAACATAGCTAAAAAGCACGTTTCAGATAAGTATGTTGGGCTTATGGCCATTCCATATTTTTTAGAACTCCATACTCGAGTGTACCAGCTCCCCTCACTTGCATACACTGGTGTTGAGCTATGTGGCCTGGATGTTTTCTCTCCTGATGTGCGTCTTGTTTTTGGCCCACGCGACTCAGATTGGGTTACTGGTTTGTGGGATCCTGGGTCGTAACCGCACGACAGCTATTTGTTTGTGTCTGAGTGTCCGCAGTGGGAGGCGGAAAGAGAGGTGCCTGGCCCCCCGTGCCATTGCTGTCCACACCACCCCGACAGCCTGACTCTTTGTTCGAGCCCCAACTCTTCCCGAGTGGTCCCAACCAATATCAGTTACAATACCGCATGACTGTAGGGGGGTGTAAAGGAACACCTTCTCTCCGATATCTTGCTAGGTTCAGCCTGCGGAAGGGCTTCGGTTGTAAGAATGTTATCTAATGATATGTGCTAAGCCAGGGTGGATGCAGAACTCTGCCCAAGTAAGAACACTGCTACTGTAGTGAAAGTGTGCTTAAAGGAAAAAATATGTTATTTTATATTTGGAGAACTGCACTTGATGTGTTGTCTATCTAAGCCTGAATGTGTCTTCTTGCATATATAAACTACATTAACTAGCTAACAGACATACCAAACACACAGTAGAAACAATAGTTTAGGTCTCATCCTTTTTCTTCTAAATTCACAAAATAAGATAATACAGTACCAGTAATTGTAGAAAAATAGATAACACCACGATAACAAACCAACAGCAGAATGGGATCATTGGCAGGTGTGGCAATCGATGATGAGGGTTGAGAACAGTGTTGCTGCTGCCTGAACCAGCCACTACTAAGCTGACAAATGTAAGATTTTAAAAGTTAATTTGTAATTGTTCTCAAAACTGTCAAAATAGAGGCCTGGCTTTGCAGCGGTACTGGCAAGAGCACTGTCCTAGCAGAGCATGAGTTCATATGGCTTCATTAGTGATATCATAGTACAATTGAAAGGGACTCTGTGCCTGAAATTGCGGTATTAAATGAAGAGCTTCCGTCATTTCCCTCTCTCCGATGCAGGCCGTCTTGTATCAGTGAGTATAACTGATTTCAGATAAGCCTTAAAACGCAGAGGATGACATGCATATGCTCAGAAACAGTAATGAGTCACTCCAGTCCGCAAGTGATGGCTAGCAAAAGGAGGTGTAAACAGGAAAAAGTGGAATCTGTTGCTAATCAGCCAGTTAATTTTCATGCGTTGGTTCGAATTATGATGGTTTACTACAGATTTGAGAATTACAGCCTTGTCTAATTCAGACCGGTAATGGGATTCTGGGATCGTATTTTTGAAGGGGGATATTCAGAAGGTTCTTCAACCCAACCTGAAAGGCAACCACAAATCAAGTGCTGGTTTAAAGATCCTTAGTAAGGTTGTGGAAGAAATTTGGTCTTATTTCTTTTTATGTATCCTATTTTGAGTACCCAAACTTAGGAGTTAAATGGTGGATACAAAGCTCCTTATGAAGCTACAGCAGTGATTTCATCTTATGTCTAACATCTAACGTAACTCCACAGCCAATCAGGAGCTTCTGAAGAGGTTCATTGGCTGTAGCAGGTGGTGAAGATTGTGTCTGGAGTGTCTCCTGGAGCGGGGTGGGGGGTGGGGGGTGGAGGGATTGAGTTACAGGTTTTGGATGTAAGTGTAACAGACATTTGTATTTTTGCATTTAGGGAGGTGAAGTATGGGATGGTATATACATATCAGGTGCAAACCCTGACCGGATGGGGTGAGAGCGAACCGTCCCCTCCACTCACTCACAGACTCGGAGCTCCATACTGCGGAGATGGAATCATCCAGAGGTGCCTTCACAAAACATATTTTTCATGAGAGTGACCACAGCATGGTTTTAT
The DNA here is from genome assembly GCA_037832545.1 of Rhabdalestes septentrionalis. Lineage (NCBI taxonomy): Eukaryota > Metazoa > Chordata > Actinopteri > Characiformes > Alestidae > Rhabdalestes > Rhabdalestes septentrionalis. The sequence continues at coordinate 6,611,276 of JBBMFX010000080.1, read as the reverse complement.
GGCTCCCACTCTATTGTAATTATCTTAAAAACAATGCATGTAACAACTATGCAAGTACTGCTGGTGTTTATGTAATTACACATAGGTCATATTTATTATTATTATAATTACCTAAGCGAATATTATGTGATTGCCATCAAAGGCATGAAAAACTACTAAAGTTGATATACATGTACATAAGCTGCATTGCAATAATCCAAATGGTGGCTGTCTGGCAGAATCCTCGTATCTCCACTTTTGGTCTTTGTTGTTTTTTTTTTCATAAATTGATACTATTGGTCAGTCTCCATGTGGGTCTTTAAAATTTTGAAATTATTAACCAAGTGTTGAAAATAGCTATACCAATTTTGATGTCACAGTATTCATTTATTTTGAATATACATCGTTTTTGAGTTTCCTGAAAAATAGCCATTTTGGACATGAGATTTCTGCCCGACAGCGACGATATGTAACAATGAATGCAATGAATAACATGTTTCTACACATTTATTAGAAATAGTATAAAGTGGGATCATTTAATGACACAACTGCAAAAGTACATCAGACCAGAAACCTGTACTTACAATCAAAGACAATTGGAACTATAAGAGTTTCCTAATAAAAGATCAAGCACATTCTGTGTATTGCATCTTAAGTACTGAGGTTTATAACAGCCACAGTATGTAAGAATGCCCAATAATGTGCAAACATGATGTGCTTCCAATACATTGCACATGTAGCAGGGATGATGTTTCTGATATTACAATGATACCATATGCTTTAAACAGGCTTTTGCACTTATTAGCAATGATGCTGTGTGTACTTTCAGGTCCCAGGGAGAGCAGTGTGATGATCTGAACTCCGTGAATGGTGACGGCTGCTCCAGCCAATGCAGGAAAGAGCCTTTCTTCAACTGTATAGGTAAGGCCTTAAAGACAAATGGATAACATTTTGAGCCTTCATTTTCAGTGCTTCATAACACTGACATAACCATGCCATAAACATTGTGTAAAATTTACCAGATACTATGAGCTCTCATGGCAGATGACAAGCACTAATACTGGTCGTTGTAATGACAGATGCTAAGTGCTTATATCATGATAATAAATAAAAATGTGACAAACTGTCATAAAAGATGCTATAATGCCTGATGACAGTTAATGTCACATATTTAATGGTAACATGGATTAAAATGGTGGCAGGGTTTGAAGCTCTGTCTCACAGATTCCATTTGATTCCTGAAGTTTTGCATGTTCTCTCTGAGTCTGTATGGGTTTTTGCTGGGATCTCCCAGTTCCTCCCACTTTTCAAGGATCTGCACATGGGGTGGACCGGATATGCTACATTAGCATGAATGTGAATGAGTACATGATGGTTTTTGCTGGTGTGTCTGCCCTGTGATGGGCTAGCAATCTATCCAGGGTTTTTTTCTGCACAGAGATTGGCTTCAGCGAACCCGACAAACCTGGTTGACACTAAGCATTTTAAATAATAAAAAGATAAATGGAAGGTAAAATGGACTTGTATTAAAAGGCATGATCTGGCCACTCATAACAGCAAAAAATTGTTGTGACGTGTTTATGGCATGATTATATCAACAATTGTATAGCAAGGTACATTTAAAATTTTGCCTAAACTTTTGGACTAGCTGTATTTATCAAAAGGAGCCATAAGGTTTTCATGTGCCACTTTACAAGAATTTTGTCTTTTCCAAAAATGCCTGTAGATTTTTACAAGAAATATGATTGTAAAATCACAAACATGAGATGAAAATGAATTATTTTCCCCAAGATCTCGTCATGAGGCCTGTTGTTTGTCGCAAAGCGCTGCGACATCCCTGTGAAGTCTGGAAGACATTTTATTCAAAAGAACAGGCCAACAAATTCAGAACGGATGCCTTGGCACCTAGTCCTGCTCTCTGCTTTATGCATAAACGAGGGCTTTCCGCTCTAGCTCCCCTTTTGTTTTGGCCTGAGGAAACGTATGTCACATCAAGTCTGCAGTGCCCCCGTACGGAAAGGCCCTGTGGGCACTGCTCGTGAACATGATATTAACACCTTTCCACTGCAAACTTTCCAAAGTGTCCTGTTGCATGGTGGCGCATTTCAAGGTGTTCACCTCGACTACGAACCTTAGAAAACCCCTTGTGTAACCAAAATAGACTCGACCTTTTGTCTTTGGCCATATGTCACCACTACAAGAGCCCTGTGAAGCTGTTGTGCACCTATCGGAGCGTCTGACAAAGCTGGGGTGCCAGGAGGCAGATTTTTTCCACTGTCCGCCTTTTAGAGGAAGAAATCACATCTGCGTGTCGGCCTGAAATATTTGTAGTTTTTTGCATGGAAATTGGATGCAGAAATGGATAAATCATCTGTGTGTCTGTCTGCATCTTTCTGACTGTATGTCTGACAGCCTGACCAGGTGGATGGGCTCTTCAGGCTCATCAGTCTATTTTAACCCTTCGTCATTGTTACTCTGTATTAGAGCAGAGTTCGTGTGGAAAATACGGATCCTAATCTTCCAGTCCATTCGAAATGTTCGTCCAAACAATGTTTAATCCGTTTACACTCTGCAAGGAGGAGACTACGTAGCTAGCAATGCATTGCAAACTAAAATCAGAACACGAACTGAAACAGTGGTCCAGCATTTAGCCTAAACAATTTAAGCATGTTTCACCATTCAGCCAGTCTACAATGGAACTCTGCCACCCATGATGGTGTAGAAGTCAATGGAAGGAGTTTTTCTCATCATTGTTTGCTTACATCTCTTGCTGTTTCATCTCTAGATATTGCTTGTGGCTAATTTCAGCAAATTGGTTACTTAATAAACCGTGCTGTGACTTCACTAAGTTACAGGCAGGGAATAATCGGTAAATAACCTCATAATTAATAATTAAACCAGCAATAGTTGCAGCATCAACCTAACTGCAGACTTCTACAGGTTATGGTGGTGTGTCTGCTAGTTGTGTGTGGACACTACATTAGTACAATAGGTTAATTCTACACAGGAATATGATTTATATTACACTGTGCTTGTCCGTAAGCCAAGTAAGGATTCGTATGAGCTGAATGCAGTGGTGGATTACAGTACAGGCTTTCACACATCCTGCAAAGAGAGTGCCTCTGACACCTTCGCCTGGGTAGGAGAGGATAAGAGAGGTGGAGAAAGACCGGTGTTGACAGGTGTGTGTGTGTCAGTGTGTTTGCAGAATAACTGCTCTGTGTGTGTGAGTGT
>JBBMFX010000080.1:6555936-6569751 GCA_037832545.1 Rhabdalestes septentrionalis | reverse complement strand
TGCCATTTCACCCTAAGCCCCCCCATGGTACACAGAATAAGAATATCAAAATAGAACTACAAAAAATATAAAACTAGAAGTTACAAATAAATAATAATAAAATTTAAAGAAGATTAAAGGAAAAGTACTTATACTAGCTAAGACAATATACAATAACAAAGACAGGACAGGAGACACTACAAAGTGGTCATGTACAGTTTCAGTAAATTGAGACTTTGTGCAGGTGGTATTTGGATACTAGGTTCATATTATTTTCATAATATTGTGGACAGACAAGACAAGGACATGTGCAAATTGTTCAGTATGTAATTATAACATGAGGTAGGTATGTTAGGTAACCATGTCACTGAGGTGTGCAAAGAAGAATATTGGTCCAATGTCCGTTCTGTAGTGTGTTTGTGATGGTTTGTGTTATTATTGAGTCTCTTGGTGAATATTGTTTGTAAGTGAAAGTCCAGTGTTTGGGGGTTTTGTGTGTACAATGCTTTAATGTATATTGTTTTAGGGTGAACAGTCCAGTTTGTATATACATAAATACACACACACACACACACACACACACAGGTATTATTTTCACAGCAAACCAGCAGACTTGTCCAAAAATCCAGTCACTGTTGGAGCCTTTTATTAATTTTTTGCTGACTTGGTCTATTTTGGCCCCTTAATCAGTAATCATGATGAATCAATATCAGGAGTAATTTGTTTCAGGTTCCTTTGCTGACCTACTTAGAAGACTCCTTTTTCTTCACTGTGAGCCTCTCTGATATCAGCAAAACTCGGTCGCACTTTGCTGATGTGCAGATATTAGCCAGAGCTTGGCAGAGCCCTTACGTAATGCAGGCGTGGACCGAGGGGCCGAGGTGATCGTTCATGCCCATTCCGCTGGAGGGGAGGGCTAATATTAACCTCTAATTAATAGCCCCAACCTTTATTAAAAGGGACTAAGTTCTAAATTTGATATGGGGACTGATGCAACGGCCAGATAGAGCGGGGGCTTAAATGGACGAGCGCATGTTCAGGCTGATTGGATTTAGGGCTGTGCAGACGGTCAAGGGGATGATGTAATGCAGGTTCAAGGCTGGTCAGAGGGAGACAGAGACTGGACAAGCCCAGTTTAGATGCGTATAAAGGCTGTCTCATGTCAGTGGCCTTTCTAGTGGAAAAACAAAGGCGCCTGGTCATTGGCGCCACAGGTCGAATTTAAAATTCTGTTGCTTTTCTAAGTGAAAGCACAACCTCTTCACATGCAAACTTCATGTAGTTTATGTCCAATTACTGTTAATTTACTGAATTAATAGATACATAAATATAGCCCCTACAAAAATATGGTAAATTTTATAATTTAAATGAGGGTGGTGGTGACCTAGTGGGTAGGACTCTTGCCTCTGAACCAAGAGGTCATTTGAATCCTACCTTCAGTATACCACCACTGGGCAAGAGCAACCCCAAGTTGCTCGAGTGAGACTCTCCCCTGTAGAGAAGGATTGGAAGTTTTGAGTGGTAGTAGCCTAGTGGGTAAAACAGTTGCCTTTGAACCCAATGACCATGAATTTGCAGGTTCAAAACCCCAATTTCTACCATTGTGTCCTTGAGCAAGACACTTAACACTTTCTTCAGGGGAGCTGTCTCTATGACTAATGATTTTTAGTCACTCTGTATAAAGGCCAACTTTACCTTTTATAAAATGTCATGTTTAAGTGTTCTCCATTTACAGCATTGTTCAGCAACCTTCCTTCTAGAGATCTACTGTCCTGCCATGTTTAACCACAATCTGCAGCACCTACCGCTTACTTAATACTCCAGCCAAACAGGGGCGTTTAAAGACGTTAATTAGCTAGAGCAGGTGTCACAGATTATGGTTGAACCTAGACTCCTCAGGAAGGTTGATCTCTAGAACTAGAATTGGCAACCATTGTTTTAGAGGAAAGGTTCAACCATATGCATTAGCAATGAATGGAACCTAGCAGCTAAGCTAGAGAGATAGCATTGGTGTAGCACTTATCGGAGACTATAGGCTCATTATTCATCATTCATTATTAGCAACATTAGCATTATTGACTTTATTCAGAAAGAGAGGAAACCTGCAAATTGGCCATTTTCCTCGGTTGTACGTTTCCTCAGCAGGTACATGTGTCTGATTGCACTCATGTGCGCTGCCCACCAGTCACGGCTGTCCTCAAACGCTCCACTGTTTTCTCCACTCATCCCTGCTCTGATCATTTATTCCCCACCTTTTATCGCATTGATTTGCTGATGCTGCGAAATGTAAAATACCTTAGTTTGCAGCGGTGGCTAAGTGAGAGAGAAAAGTGAGGAGGCTGAGTGTGTGTGTGTGTGTGTGTGTGTGTGTCCAGTATAGCTATATAACTGACATAACTTTGGCCAGTAGTAGAGGACTGCCTGACCTCTGAGCTTCTCATGCTGATTGTGTGATGATAATACTACAACAACACTGTCAAAAAACACGGCAAAGCGTTGTAAAACTGTATGTTACATATAGTGATAAACCATTTGCCTGGCTGTATTCAATTCCTTTAACTGCAGCAAAAGAAACAGAAAGAAATACAGATATTATAAACATGTCTAGGGGTAAAAGCATTATAACGCAATGGGCTTATTGCTTTAAAAACAATATGAAATATTATTTTAAAAAGCCTCCCAAAAGGAACCCCCCATGATCTGCTTTCTATAATTAGCTGTTATCCTTTGGACAGCTAACCCCCATTACATACGTTAAAAGCATCAATATAATTTTTTTTTACAGATTTGTTCTTTGTGGTTTAGGGGGCAGTCTGACCTTAAACTAGTTTTTAATGTTGTTTTACGTGTTAACTAGTGCCCTGTAGCGCAACATTCATCAGTTTGACATAAAGTTTTCATCCATCGGTGAACTACAGAACATGCATTGCATAATTACATCATACAAACATTATGAAAACAACTTTCTAGTTTAATACATTGGAGGATCAAACATTATGTATAAAATATACAGTTAAATTTTCACCAGCAGCATTTAAAAAGCTTAATTTTTCAGCAACAAGTGCAGAGTAGAAAGGCAGGGAGGTTGCATATGACTGTATATCTGTGGCACTAGAAATAACTCCATTGAAGAATTAACCAACTTTCAAACAAAAAGGTCAAAAAGGTTCAATACAAAGCAATTGTAGTGTTTGAGAATTAACCCCCACCTTCAGGAGTCATCATCAAAAGTCTATAAACTAGTCCTTAACCTGAAAAATCCAGCTCCAGACCAAGATTAGGCATGTTTAATACAGGAGTGACAATGACATTTCTTTCATTTTGTCCAAAGTGACCCTTTAACCGATTGCCCATTCCACTCGAATGCACCTTGTTAATAAATTGCCAGGTTTAGAAGCAGGGAACTCATCAAAACGTGCTGAATGGCAGTCAGGACATGCATTCTGACTAACTGCGTCATCCATGTGTATGCAATTCCACAAATTCCATTAACTGTGGGAAAGGAAGAGTTTGGATAAAAAACAGGCTTCTTCAGGAAAAGAGTTCGATGAAGGCTTCACCACATTTCGATTTGCATTTATGCCACTTAGTGGCTGCTCTTAACCTTAGGTGCTTACAGAAGCACTTTGTATTCTGTTTGGAAAATGTATCCTCGCGCCAATGCAAATTCCCTACAATGGATATAGTGTTTGCGACTTGTCATAGCAGGGTTGCGGAAACCATTTGAAGTTCAGAGCAGACGTCATGGGATCTGTTGCTACAATACCTGCTACACTGAGCGCATCTTTAACAACCCACTTAATGGCCTTCCATGGCTGCGGGGTAAGCTGGTGAGCATGCAGGAAACAGCTATAATTTATGTGCTCTAACCAGCATAATGATCCGTGTTATGAAGAAGGTAAAATTTCACAAGGTGTTGGACTTGGACTCTTTCCTAATTCTTAATTTGGCGCACGAAGAGGCTCTATTCCTCCTTCTGCAGGCGCTCCTCACATTTAAGGTCTGTTGTGATGGGCTGTGGGATCGAGTGACGCCAGCTCACCTCTGGCTTTCTGCTGATGTTTTTGTTCTCGTCGTCCTTTTAAAGGGGCAGCGCCTCTAAGCCAGGCTGAACCAAGTCATGGAAAAAAATTAACTATAGAAACAACAACAAGATCTCTGTATTGCAGGTTTACCCGAACATGGAATACATTCTGCAGTTAGGGTTAGGAATAAACTCAAAACATTTTACATTCTTGTAATCTAAAGAGTATTCAAGCCATAAACAATTCTCTACTGTGCTGTAATAACACAAATATTGAATCAGTTGAATCAGGATGACATCCATCCTTCTATCTGTTCAACCATGCTTCCATTCAGCCATCATTCCATCCATCTATCCATTCAATCATCCATTATCTTCGCTTCTAACCAGTTTTTGGGGGTGCTGGAACCTATTCCAGAATGAAATGCAGAGAAACTTCCTTTTGTCCATCACATGGCAATGGATTACATTTTATTGAGAGTCCGTATACAAACTTTGCATCTGTGACAAATCTCATTTCAAACCCTAAAATTTTTTTTCAATATTTTCAGTGATTTGCACTAGCAATAGGAGAAAAATGTTGGCTTCTGAATTGCAAAGCTTTCTAAGTATCAGTCTGTCAGTGGAAGACAATGCCCTGGCCATGCCACAGACCAGGAGAACACAATTGTCCCTGCTGCTTCTGATTGGGTAGGACAGGCAACCCATCACTCAGAGTGAGTCTAACCAAAGTCTGCTGGCAGAATTGGCAGTTAATGTTCTCCATCAAGCTTGTTGAACCAATGACATGGTGCTACATGTGCTCTCAGAAGAAGCAGTGTTGGTAGTATTGTGTTATAAGGGATGTCTTAGCTTGCAGGTAGAACTGATCTTGACCAAAAAGGGAAGAAAAGTGAATTAAAATACCCCATACTTTTGTTTGATAGTTTAACCATTAATAATTGTGTCCTCAGTCAATCAATCATATCCTTTTGTTTGTTTTCTGCCCACAGAATTTGGTGTGCACCATGGGTCTGAAGTGGTACCCCCATCCCGAGGTCCTCCATTGCATTCGAGGCTGTGAGGTAAGCTCCTCCGGAAATGTCCAAACAAAGACCACCCCTTCCTTTTTCCTCTTCTCCCTCACCCACCCCTGCTTCTGCCCTGACTGTCCACTTGCAGAGGTCTCAAAAGATCCATGAAGCTTATGAAGATGTAGGGGACATTTACACTAAAGTTAGGACCTGTTTGAATGGTTGTGACAGTGATGCAGATTGTACACAGTTGGTTATATTTATGTAATTTTTTTGTTGCTCAAATACAGTGACCAAATACCTAATTTCCTCTCACGCGCTGCAGTGAAACCTCGGGAAGTGCTTTTTGCACTTTTTCTCTCTGCCCTTTTAAGTTGGCAGGAACACTTTGCTGGTTTAAAGATCTGCTGTGCCTAATTTATGTGTCACACAAGTTGGCTTGAGCAGGAATTGTGTATTTTTGGTGACAGCCTCCACAAACAAAGAGGAGCTTTTGGGAAGCCTTGTGCACGTCTTGGCCACGTTTTGGGTGGAGAGGGAGAAAGAGAGCCAGCCATGAGTTGAGATTGGGCAGGGATTGCCTGTTCCAAATGATGTCATCGAGTGTAAAAATGGATTAGCGGTGTGGTAAAGCACCCCAAAAGCCCCTCACTCCAAACACAGACGACCAGAGCTAAGCTGGAGCTGAGAGGCCTTATAGCTTAAGTACAGATTAGATTTCAGATTTCAAATTTCAGATTTAAAGAAGTTCATGCTTTTAATCACTTTGTAGTCCCTTTTTTGGCCACCTTATGTGATACCTTCATGTCAAGTAGCGGCCAAACCAGTCTTTGTGTTTTTATAGATAATAGAGTCACACAATTAGATTCTTTTAAGTAAATTTTTTTGCCAACTAATTAATAATTTGGTAAAAATTACAGGACATTATGTGATATTCTGGATTGCTTTATTTATAGCTTTTTTGGCACACTTTTTGTATTGTATCCGTTTACCTCTGGTACATTGAATTCAAGGAATAATCAAAAAGGCTAACCATGCATAAAAGTAAAATATCATCTATTAGCAAGATTCAATGTCTCAAAACTCTTGCTTGCTGATAAATAGCTTCTCTTTACCGTTAGCAACATTAGCACATATGATTGTACCATTCCTTTAAGAAATGTATGATGAATTGAATTAAGCTTTTTATTGTTATTAAATGACTACATTAGGCTACATTAAATTACTACATTTAAATCATAATGAGGCTCTGGTTTCTCGGCTAGAAGGCTGGCCAGCTCCCATTTTACATTTGACATGGCATGGGCGTAAACCAGAGCAGCACAGCTGGAGATAATGTTTTACAGGTTGTGTGTTTATGTAATGGTAAACGTTGACGTTTTGATGTGAACACATAATAGCAATAGGAATCTAGTTCATAATAGTATGGCCCATTAACATTCCTGGCCTGGTTTTCTTCGCATTCTTCATTAACTTGGCCCAATGTATTGTTATCTATATGCCCCCTTTTGTAGCCAGATGTACTCAGAGCCTTCTCCTCTCTTTCTGTGTTGTAGCCGTTCCAAGGCGACAATTACTGTGACGCCATGAACAACAGAGCCTACTGCAACTATGACGGAGGAGACTGCTGCCATTCCACTGTCAAGACTAAAAAGGTATGGGTCACTACCTTTAAACTATTCAGATCTTGCGTGTGTTTCGAAAAATATAAAATTCTCAACTGACTTGATTCAGACGTGCACATCGATGCATAAAATATATAGCGCCAACACAGTCGCTGCCAGAAGTAAGTCAAAGACAAAGCTGTGCTGGCGCGATTTAGTTTTTTACTCATGTGGAAATGTTGTAGACGTTTCAACGCATCGCTTTTTTTTCCAGCAAGTATGATTCACAGAATCATTTAAAGCAACAGCCCAGATGCGTTCAGTGCTCATAAGAGTTGCAAACCATTAGCAGTAGCCCGAGTGTCTAATAATGAGACATTATCCAGTTCCCCCTTGCTCCTTCTGTTCCCTTGCTGGAGCGGCAGACAAATTCTGGTCAGTTCAAACAAATGTTGGAAGAGGGCCCTAGTTGGGGCTGAAAAGGGCAGATAAATGAAGTCATAAATGCGGGGCGAAGCCGCAGACCCTTGCTTTTCCTCAGTTGCGTCATCTTGGCCGTCCCATCCCATGCCCTCTCCAGACGACTGCTGTTTGTTGGGCAATTACTGGAACCCTCCGGGGGGATGGCAGGCTTTTTCATAAGAGACTGATGTATGAGGAAGTCTTTTGGTGAACCCTGCTGCGGTTGATGGCCTTTAAAACCTGTAGGAAGAATGGGCCTTCTCCTGGATTACTGGCCCTTTTTACTGCCTCACACTTCCATATGGAGAGCTGGGATGTCTCGTTTTGACATTGATTTTCTCTGATTCCTGAAACCAGAGCACTAAGCTTCTCAGTCATCGGTAAAAGATGCTAAAGAGCCTTGCTGTAGAGTCAGAGTGCCCAAAACAGTTGCATGGACTGTAGGTGCTGTATTATCTGGGTCAAGAGAGTAGCATAAGATTCTCAGTTGGGACTTCTATAGACCGGACTACTCTGTCCACCACATCCTACAGGTGCTTGATTTGGGGAATTATGAACACCTTGAACCGTTCGTCAAATGTTCATGGATTAAGTTTGCAGTGTAGCTGGGTGCGTTCTACTGTATTGTAAAGGTTTGTGGGGGTGTGGTGTGAATTAATGGACAAACCAAGGTGTCTGGTCACCTCTTCCCTCATAACTCCCACCATCATTGCTCTTCCGTCTACGCTGGGGTAGGTGGTCATCCTCAACCATGGCCTCTCATTAAGAGCTCTTTAAAGCCCATGGAGGGCTTTACAGTTACTGCTGACACACTCTTCGCTCCTTCAGGCTATCCAGCACCCCCCTACTCCCCCTTTGCTCTCTTGCCTTCTTCTTTACCTCATGGGAGTTTTGAAACAGTTGGCAGCAGCTAGGCAAGTGAGGACACAGACGGTGATGATTCATTAAACCCAGACCTATTAGAGGATGCTTTTTTGGAGGGCTTGCTATGTCCAGCCAACGTCATCGAGCAGACACAGATCTCAGCGAGAGTTGAGCGTATGCCAGACGAGCTCACCAGTGTTGACGGAAGGTTAAATTGCTCTGCAGCTATTAGCCAGGGTTCTGGTGTCCCCCCCTCCTCAGTAATGCGTCATGTAGTTATCCTAGGAAGGCCTAGAGGTCTGTTATTGAGATAGCAGTATTTCTATATGTTTTTTATTCAAGAATGGCAAGTTATTACTGCAAAGTGTAATTATTTGAGTAATCAAAATATTTATTTCAATTCAAGCATCACCACCATTAGGTTCTTGAGCACCATTAGGTCCTTAACCCCAATTTGCTCCAGGGAGACTGCCCCCCTGTAGTTAGGGAATGGAAGTCACTTTTGATAAAAGTGTCTGATATATGCTGTAAATATTTCGTTATAATGACTATTTTATAACTGTGTATAATTTTTGTTATGTAGGGTTACATTTTTAATGCATAACTAAGTTTACTTTGATATGCTTAGTATGTCATTTCATTTTTCTTTTGTCAGACATTTTTGGGTCCAAAGTTCCCACAGACTTCTTTTTAAAGGAGGAGAAAGAAATGTATTTAGAAGTCCAAGCTTAGCGAAAAACTCACTTACTCAAAGTCCGGTGCCAAGCCATGGCTTTTCCGACATCAAAGGGCTGATACCTGCGCTCCTGTGGTAACACCTCGGACAAAGTTTATTGTGGAAAACAGTCCTTACGTCTTTTGGGAGTTTCCTAATATTAGAAAAAGTACCTGCTGCTGATAGTGGGAGGGCTGAGCTGCCACTTTCTCTGAGTCTGCATCTGATCTTCGGAAAAGCTGTGTCTCGGAGCCGCAATGATAAGCGGATCACCTGGCATCCCAGCCCAAAGCCCCATTCGGAGGCCAGGCATCCAATCCTGGCAGGCCTTGAAGCGAATATTTCAGTCGGATTTTTGCAAAAAAAAAAAGAAAAAAAATCCTGTCCCTCGTAATAGACAGGATTTGGGGGAAAGATACAGAAAATTGCCCAGAAAGAACGAATCATAAATCGATTGATGGACTGCCAGGGTGGAATGTCAGCAAAGGTTACCTCGAACAGATGAAGGAATAAGGGATGAAGGAAGATGGAGGGACAGCATATGAGTGGAATGAAGGGGAGACTATAGAGTCCTTTGCAACTGATTGGAGCAATTACTGTCTTTGGCCGTTGCCGAATCGCTCAAAAGGGCTGTTGTTGTGTTCCTGTTGTTTTCTGCAGTTGCCCAGCTTCATCTGAACTATATGAATTTCCTAATTTCATTTAAACATCACTCACTGGAAGCCCACAAACACATTTTTTTCAGACCACTGAAGGCCATGCATTAGTGCAAAGATAAGGGCCAGCCTGACTTGCTATGATCTATTGACTTTGAATTGCACTTAACCTCTCCTCGCCATTCTTTAAGTGTTTTGCTGAGATAGACAGCCCAGATACTATATGACTATTTGTTATTCTTTGCCGCTCGCACACACAGCAATCACACCAAAATAAATTTTTATTTGAAACAGGCGGGAACACCCCACCTGATCTCAATCTGGCTTGAGAACAGATGCATGCTTTACGTATGGCATGGAGCAACAACAACATCAACAACAAGAAAATCATGGAACAGTTGATGAGAAACATTGTCTCTTTCACCCTGTATCATCTGATGGTTGTTGGGAAGCTAAATATTGATCCTAGATAGTTTCCCTATGCATTCATAATCATTTACGTATGCAAGGAAATGAAGCAGCACAGACAGGACATTGTGGGATTGGGTAATTGTGAAGTGGGATCTCTAATGGTGTTACTAGCTGCCTGTTGTTGTGCTCTGCTTTAGCGAGGGAAAAGTGATGTTTGGAGATAACTAGAATGGGAAGGATCTCACAGAAATGGTTCCTGATCACTAGAAGAACCTCACCCTATTTATATATGCTGTGAAATCTGCAGATGTGAAATGTCACATTTCAGGGATACACCGTTCAACTTGTGATAGAGTGGCGTGTTGTTTCTACAGATAAATGTATTTTCCTCGGGATCTCTTTGGGATCTCACCTGTGCCTTCAGGTGACACTTTCACATATCTCATGTAAATTTATATGCTGCTGTCCTTAAACCCGGAGACACTTTGCAAAGAGTAGCTCAAGTGGCTGATTTGGGAATCCTCCCCGATGCGATACAGGGTTGCTCAGGCTGGGAATCCTCCCAGGAACATTGCAGATTTTTTCAGGAAGCCTCACAACCACGATTCAGGATCACTCAGGTAGACAGACCATGAATCCTTGTAGCCATGATGTGCTCAGACGAGTTGCATGATATCATAACCAGTGGGTCACCACCAAATCATACCTATGAGCATCACAAAACAGGTCCAATACAATATATCAAATAAAAAGGGTTAAGTCATATTGCAATAAAGTATTTACACTACAGAAACATCAGGACCATAACAGGTACTGAGGTTAAAAACTGTACCTGAACTGAAATAGCCTGAGAATCTCTGGTTTTGCTGTAAAGTCAATAGATAAGGCCCAATGGAGGAAATGCTTATGAACCTCCAGACTCAAACATTTGCTTTTAGCTCTTGTACTGGGAATGACTCAGCTGGGCCACAGCTTGTGACACGCCACATGAAAAAGAAAGTGCTTCCAAAAACCTGGCTGATAAAATCAGAACACCCTGCAACCCCCCCCCCCCCTCCCCTTCCCCACCCGAATCCCTCCTTCTCCACGGTGAACCCCTTTGCCGCTTTTTGCTCCATCCTCCAGTGTGATAACCCTGGAGTGAGGGAAGCAAAAACACTTCCCGCTGCCCGTCTGTTTGTTTTCCTTCCTTATCTCCACCCCCCATCCCCCTCCCCTCTTCCATCTTCTGCTGGAGATTTGCGTATTAAGGAGTTCTGGATGACTGGCTGTGTATTATTCCTCTCCGGGACTTTGAAGGTGCGAGGCTGGCTGCACGTAAGGTCACTGCAGGATCCAGCACTAATGACTGCAAGCTGTTGGCTGGGCACTCACTGGCGAGTTGAATGGATGGATGAATGGATGGATGGATGGATGAATGGGTAGATGAAGGTGGCGGCTGGGGTTTGGGGCTGGCCCCCAAGTCCCAGCTCCCCATTAGAAGGAATTCCTTTATGGAATTGGCAAGGCATTTGTGCCAAAGTTTTTCATTTTGTTTCTTGGGCAATGTGTTGCTCACCTATAGGCTTTTTGTGCTGCAGATGGGATATGCAGACCCCACCGATACATAATACTAGTACATCCAGGTGTATATTTATTATAAAGGCTGGAGATTATACCACAGAAACACTCTTGTTTCACTGTTGTTCCACTAGTCTTGTTTTTTAAGATCACCACTGTTACTGTTTTAGTACTCTGTTTGACAAAAGATTGAGCAAAAATAGGCCTAGTTGCATTGTGCTATGTCCATGATCCCCCTTTGGCTCCATGCTTGACAGTAGGGTGTAGGTTCTGTGCTCAGGTAGGTAGCAAGTACATTATATGCATATCAAGTTCAACTGAAGTAGTCCTGACTCCATCTCTTCAAGCGGGTTGGAGGAACATGCTTGAGTCTAGTACACTCTTACTAAGCTGTAAAGTGATGGGGTGCTTACTGAGTTCTATTAGTAATGATAGTTTTATTAGTAATGTTAGTAATGTTAACCTTGTTATCCTTGTTAGCTGGTACCAGTACTAGTAAGTGTCAAGTGGTTTCGGTGACCTATGCGCGAGAAGCAATTAATACAATTACATGCTGTCATTTCTGCTTATTATTGTGACTTCTTAGAATGAAGAGCAACAGATGGTGAGGGCAAAAGTGAGAGAGTGAAAATAATATCGTATTAGCTCTGAATTTGACTCAGGTCTCCTCTCAGGACCTGTTTGGCGGCCCCCCACTATTTTGTGATGCACTTTGCTTGGCTGTTTTCTTAATGTCATTTCTGCTGTGGCTGTATTTACAGTGAAAAGCCAAAGGGTACAGGGGACTTCAGAACATTTAGGCTTTGAAGTGTAAAGAAAATGTTAGCACACTAATTTAAAGGGAGGAAAAGGCTAAACAAATATGTGGGCTTCGGTAAATATCAATATGAGAATGTTTGCGTGGAACTTCACAGCTGCCCCTCTGACAAATTAACACTGACACAGTGTGAGTCTCTGGTACATTATGAATCCGGTACATTACGTCTGAAAACATTACATGGTTTCGAAAGAGCGGTGGGGTGAACATGCTGGTTAACATTAAGAAGCTAGGCGAGTTGTCGCCAAGCTTGCTGCTGAGGATCTACATTTTCTGTACACTTCAGTTCCGACCTTAATTGACCCCACTTGCTCAATATAATTATTGCTTTGCCTATCTGAATGAATGAGGTTTGTTAGATTAGTGCTGGAGGGAAATCTTCATGAGAAAGACTGGTGAGGTTCAAATTCTAGGAACTGAAGCAGCTTTACAGGATTTGTGAGCAATCTGAAATGAAATGAGAATGAACAATTATGTTCAAAATGGTTCTAAAGCTCATCTTGTAGATCAGTTGGTCTGTATGTTACCAAACCAAATTGCATCTTGTGTTTGACTGTAATTATAAAACCTTGAATTTACCATTCAGTGAGTTTCAGTTCACATCCACTTACATCTCACTGTATAATTCAAATGTTGTAATTTTAATGAAGGCTTAACCCAGGCAGTCTTATGGCATGCCAATTGAAAAACTGTAGAATCCCCCCCACCTCCAATGAGGTCTGGGCTTAAGTAAAAGAAGATCAAAGACCACAGATCACAGAAGACAGATCAAAACAACCCCCTTTAAATGAAGGATGTTCCCTGCTTCACAAAATTATGGAAGTGTCAATATCCGCGTGAGGCATTTACGCACACACCCAGCCCGGTCGATAGAATCGACCTCATCAATTAGCAAACAAGACAAGCGAATAAACTGCCTCAGCAGCCATTACGCCAAAGATGTCTGAGATGCAGAACTTTTTCTTTCTTTCTTTTCTTGTTTTTTTATTTTTTTTATTTTTTTTTTGCTTGTGGTTCCTTACACCCAAGACCCTGCCAAGGCAGTAAATCGGAGGGGGGAAGCATCTCCGGGGGCCAGCCGGTGAAGCTTTGCAGTTTCGGCGGCAGCGAGCGTGCCTCTAGTACCTTTTTATAAGACTTAATTATCAACGTATGTCGGAGTTGCCACGCAATGTTTACAGCTATAAAAACCCCATCGCCAAATGAGCTGTTCAGCTGGCCAAATTCTTTCCTTTAATCCCCCCCCTTCCCTTGCGACGGCAGAGTGGAGCTGGCAGGATGGGGGAGAGGTAAGGGGGAAGGCACAGGGCCCAAATTACCAGGGCTGGAGAGTTTCTAAGAGTTTCACAACAAGGTTTCCCCCACCACTGAGGCTGCAAGTCCCCCGTGACTCCACTCCCCACAGATTTAATGGCTTGCCTGCATATTCGTGCCCAGTGCAGGATTGCTGATGCTGACTGAGGCTGCACACATCTCTGTTATGCTAAGAGCTTGCTCTAGTCAGATTCCATGGAAATATCCTTTTGCTTTTTTTTTAAAATGTTACTTTTTTAAAAACTTTGCATGATCATTTTGAGATGAAACCGTGTTGTGTCAGTCCATATAAGTGCAAGTTAAGGCTAGCTGAAACAAATGGAATTAATTAAATTGAATTTAACATTTTGAATTACGGCCTACAGTCTTATAAATATAGTTGAATATATATATATA
>JBBMFX010000080.1:6528250-6547196 GCA_037832545.1 Rhabdalestes septentrionalis | reverse complement strand
GCATATATATATATATATATATATATATATATATATATATACTCACAAAGTGATTGTTCAAGTATATACCAATGACCTCAAGAATGTAGGTTATAGCATGAACACTCTGAATGTATAGACCAGCCCAGCACGCCCTCAGTCTGAGAGCTCATACGAGGCCAAATTAGCATCTCTATTTAATGAGACAGCATTGAAGACTCCACCAGTCTACATTCAGACTTCATGTCCAATCTGAACTTTATAGATCTAAGACGATGGCTTACTTGACTCTAAAGCTATTATAAATCTTTATTTGATGAAGGAGTAGCCATCAAAACCATTTTTCATGTTTCTGCCCAGTATTTTGCTGCACTTGTGCCAAGTTTATCTCCAGGGATAGATTATTTGCGTCATGTCCGAAAGTTTTGGCATCCCTGGTCAAACAACATGTTCGGTTGATTTGCAAATTGAAATTGAGTCTATGTCTTCTACAGCACCAACCCCTCCTCCTGGAGATTTACCTGCCATATTTAGCTCCAACCTCCATCTTAAATGGAGCCCCTCTACCATTAATTTACGTTGCAGCCAATCAGAAGCTTCCGAAGGAGTTAATTAGCCCATTCTCTGACCCTCTTAGGAAGGTGGATCTCCAGGAACAGGGTTGTTGACCCTTTTTTTTGCATTAGATTTTGCATTATGCCCCTCTCAAAAACAAAATTGAGGCTGCAATTAGCATATAAAATGCTAACAGGTTCATTTTAGACAAATAATGGCACTTATGCATCTCTAACTGATCATAAAAGTCATTCCAGAAATCTCTATTTATACCATATACTGATTTAACCAAGTGGCCAAACTTTCATCCTCACAGCCATTTTTACCATGCAAAGTGATATGTCCATTAAAAATGTAGGCCAGTTGGTTCTCAGTTCTCAGTTCTGCATTTCGAACTTAAGGTAAGAAAACATGCTGACTGTTCTAAACACTAATTTATTCGTATCCGTACCAGAAAATTAATATCCCTTTACTGTATCTCAAGAAATCGTGATTATATTGCAGTCAACAAAGAAAGAAATACAAAACAAACAAAAATGTGGACAACCAGGCACAGCAAACGGGGAATAGAGTCGAGGTGAATGTACACTGTACATATGCCATACATCATTAAAGGCTCGATTCTTTTTCATGTTCTTTTTCATCTCAAACGTGCAGTTTCCTCCCTTTCAATTTCTTAAAAAACTATAAAACCTATAAAAAGACTTATTTTATGTACCGGTAATCAGTATTTGTATTTATGACCTCAGTTACTGCACTTTCGAGTAGCCATTAAAGGAAACGGTCAAAACCTTTAGAAACGCTGCTATTGTAAAACAGATTAATGAATTTAAAAAAAAGGATGAAAAAAAAAATAACCAAAATGATATGGTGTTGCTATTTGCCTCTTTGTGGTTATCGTCCGTCTCTGTAGTCCCACTAGCCTGGCACCTGACGTTACAGAGCAGCTGTCGAATGCAACACCCGTTGTAGATTCACGCACCATTCATGAACGACCTTAGAATCTGCGTTAAAAAACAAAAAAACGAAGAAAAAATAAGAAAACAAAAAAAACTGCTTTAATATATGTATTGTTCAAAATATGATAAGACTCTTGGAACATTGTATGGTATATGTTGTATATGTATTTCTTTTCTTGTGTGTATTTTGTTTGACCTAAATGTTTCATTCGTCTTGTCTGTGGATTTTTATTGTTTTTCTGGCCATCTCGTATTTGGCACACAGACTATGAAGGACATTTTACAATGAAGGAAACCCACGCCACAAAAAAAATGAAAAGAAACAAAAAAAGGAACTTTAAGAAGGTTTAGGAGCTCGAGAGAGCCAGTCGATGATATGAAGAGTGGACGAGAACTTCAATAATTTGACATATTTTGTTTGTTATATAGTCCTGAGAGAAGAAATGTATTATGTTGCTATTATAAAGGAGATATGTTATTGTACTCAAGATACCAATACTCTCAATGGAACATTTATTGCTTAGAAAGAGAGACTCATCAGCAATCATTACATGTTGCCAACACGTTCAACAACTTGCCAATCCATCAACTGGACTTCAGACTGACCGCCGGGAGAGCCAACGCTTTGTCGTCTACCAAGTGGATGCTTGTTTTTTGTTGGGTTTTTTTGGTTTGTTTTGTGTCTCCATCGCTGTTCTACAGGTGCACAAACCGAAATGCCTGGAACTCCACCCAGCACACTTCAGGTTTCCTCCTTTTGTTACTTCTTTTTCTTCTCCTTCTTCTTTCTTCTATTGCTTCAACCCCTTAGTGATGAGGGTGCTGTTTCTAAAGCCATAAGTGTTTGCTCAATGACGTTTCTGATGGGATGTTTGACACACTCTGCTGTACACACACACACAAACACACAAACACACACAGGATCTCTTGCTGTACCTCATGCCTGTAATGTTTGCTGCTTCTAATTTTTTATTATTATTATTTTTTGGTATTATAGTGATTTGCGTCTCTTAGCAATATGTTATGGTGTACATAGTAGAACTATTTATTGAGAGTGTTATACTTTTTTAAGTTATATTTTTAATGTTCATGTAAGTTATTTTTACATTGGTTTAAAAAAAGGCAAAAAAAAAAAAGACGGTCATAAAGAGGGGCTCCAATCTGTCATGTTTTATTTTCGAATCTACAAGCCCAGTCTAAAGAGAAAGTGTGCGAAGCCTTATAGAAAGGAAAGATACATTAGTTGCTCAGATTCAAATCCAATTTAAATGGCACCATCTTCCACACAAGCAAATTCTGGCATTTTCCACAAAGTGATGTAGACCTTATGTGTTGAAGCCCTAAAAAAGTGGAAAATATTGATTTGAAATTGATTGTCATACAGTGCTGTAGATGTAAAGATCCCAGTTGGGGTGTACTGAGATAGCTGAAGCCTATATCTGGAATAACACATGGATTTGCAGGGGGAAAAGGGTCCCACATTTAATTCCTGTGTCATGTTACACAAATAATTAACAAACAGATGCTTAAACCCTGCTACATAACATTGATATAAGGATCAATGACATAACACCGGCTGTTTGTTAAAAAAAGGTTTAAATATACAAAAACATACTTTATGCAGTATCTCTCCCATATATGTACTCACTTCAACTTTTTAAAAATCTGGAGTTATTTGTAATTTTTCTGTAATTTAACGTCAAAATATCATGTGGTGCGACCAATAATAACAATAACTATGTACAATTCAAAATAAAATATCTCATTTCTGTAGCCAAAACATTAAAAACTGATTCTATATGCTTAAATTAATGGTATTTTTAAAACAGTTGTATGTATTTTACAGGAAAAATTAGTCAGTTAACTACATTTAATTTGGTGACTGTGGTATTATAGAGCTAATATAAGATCATATATTAGCTTAAAATATTAAGTATGTTTAAAAATGTATTTGTTTTGAGATCAATTGTGGTCGCGCCACATGACTTTTTTTTTCGGGCTGTAATATGTCATTGACCCATAACCATTGACATGACGTAGGTTAAATACTATGGCAGGTGTCTGTCATGTATGTAACCATGGCTATTAC
The DNA here is from genome assembly GCA_037832545.1 of Rhabdalestes septentrionalis. Classification (NCBI taxonomy): domain Eukaryota; kingdom Metazoa; phylum Chordata; class Actinopteri; order Characiformes; family Alestidae; genus Rhabdalestes; species Rhabdalestes septentrionalis. The sequence goes on along the minus strand of JBBMFX010000080.1, from coordinate 6,543,614 downwards.
CTGTCACTTTCATAATGTTTCATGTCATGGCATAATTTGGTACACATGGTGTATGACCTGAGCTGTTATGACATCAAACATTCTGACACATGATGATGAACATGTATATAAATGCACAGCTTATGATATTTTCATCTCAGATTACAGCACAGTTTCATGAGTTTGGATGATTATTTTATGATTCAGAATAATTTTCAAATCTACAGTGGTCTAAGAATTTGATTCTGGCTAAAACCTGTTAATAAGGAGAATGTTTGTTATAATTGGTTGTAACTGATTCTAACTGAAATGAATGCAGTTGGATCACTGCCTTCACTCCTATTAAAAATAAATAAATTAACTGAAAGATCCAACTGTACGGGGTCTGGAGAGCAAACAGCTGTGGGCTGGAGGGACCCGGTGTTCGGTAGCAGCAGGTGTCGAGCGCTCCGAGAGGTGACCATATGAACGAAAGGATGAATGAATGGCCACACTTCTCCTCTCCACGGTGTTTGTCCAGGTGTGAGAATGTGTTCACACCCACACGGTGCAGCTCAAGTGTGGCCATTGGACGGCCAGCCTGCCTGCATGAGTCACACTTTCTCTCCCAAGTTCCACTTCCTGATTGGATTCCTTGAGCTTCAAAAGCTTCACCCCAAACCCTGTTAAAATGTATTTATTTCCTTATTATCCTCCCAACAGCCAAGTACCAAGTATGAATATAATTAACATGGTCTAATAGTTGACCAATAAGATGATTAAGGATCGATCATTACCAATATTTAGTAAATATTTTGGTTCAAATGTTCTTTTCACCACCGTCAAAATCAATTCAGGGCTGGGTGAAGTTTCTCTGCCTGATCAGTTTGATGTTTTGTCTTCGGACGTATCGTCTGTAGTCTTCTTAGGCTAAAACAAAAGTCACCTTACAGTACTCCCACCGCAGGTTCTTACATTTATTGCACTGAATGGCAACGTGACATTTATCAGCCTTTTCATTGACAGGTTAAATCTAAACACATATCTCATCGGTCCTCCAACAATGAACTCGTATCCACAACCCGTCTGGTGCCTCCGCTGGTTTCTCTGGTCATTGCGTTGATGAAATGCACTTTTTGGGCACATACCACGCATATCTTTTATTTTATTATTCAACTGATGTTCTGCGCTTTCGTTCTTTTCATGGTCACACGTATATTTTTTGGTGCTCTGGATCATTGCGAACATACCTGATGTATCATGTTTTGGTAGATAAATTAAAATGCTGAATGAAATGAGTAAATGGTTTATTTCTCTGTCATGTATTGTGCATAAATAAAACACTGGTTAACTATAACCTATGCAAGTGCTGTCCACTCTGTTGGGTTTATTCTGGTTTGATGGCTTCATAGGGTGATATTTTTTTGGTGGAAAGTGTCTGTGTTACCCCATGTGAAGCTTGCTGATTATAATTACTGGAATTATCATGACAAAACAAATGGAAATACATTAATTTATATCTGCTAACTCCTGGGGCTGGTGGCTGGTGTCACACACACACATACACATACACGTATGCATACATATAGGCACATGCACACACATACACATGTCTACTCACACACACACACACACACACACAAACACATACCCATTCTGTGTGCATACATATAGGCACAGACGCACATAAACACACGGGTACACACGTCTACTCACAAACACATTCATGCATTCACAAATAGGCAGCCGTTTTCATTTAGATCACTTCCTTGTCTTACCCTCATTTCTCTCTCTCTCTTGGCTCCTTCCCTTTTCTCTTTGTTTTCATTTGTATCTCTTTCTTTATTTTCTCAACCCCTCTCTGATCTGGTGTAATCATAAAACACTTTAATAAATCAATCAATACAATTTCAGATAACCAGATGAACTTATATTGACACCTCCTACAAATGTGCATATTCATGCGATCCTGCTGGAGTGGGATTCTTCTCTGTCAGTGCTGCTCCGAGGTGAATGTGGAGAACCTTCTGTCAGCGGAACATGACTTCAGAATGACCAGAGTCTGCACTGTTTGTGTTCAAACTGGAAATGAATTCCTAAGAGAATTTTAAAAAATGTATGTTTTACTCATTGTTTTCTAATTGAGTAATCGTGACAGCACAAGATGTTTAACTGGAAGTCGGTGCTGGAGTTGTGTTCAACTCGGGAATGAGCTGCAGTTGGAACTGGAACTGAACAACAACTGCAGGAAGTGGAATCAATTCAACTGAGTTCTCTCTAAATCTATTTTTGGCTGTTTCAGATCATTTATTTAAGATTACATGCACTGACATACATTTGAACCTTCCAGTATTGAAGGTACCTTACATACACTGAGTGTTTAGAAATGTACAAGAACTGTTGGAAGTTTGAGTTGGTCCTCTTGGATCCATGAACAGGTTCATCACATTGCTCACACTCTCTTCCATGCTTTCCTGAATTAGTAGAAATTGATTCAACAAAATTATCCTCTCAAGAGGTCCTTCCATGAACTTTGAAATTCTTTCCAAAAAATTCCATTCGGCTTCCATTTCTAATTCCAATCCCAGAAATTGAATCAGAACGGACCATTTCTCTTATCAGTTCATGAATGGCTCTGACCCCATATTTACATTTATATCCATTTGGATTTGGTTCATTAAGCCACAGAAAGCAAAGCAGCGGCAAGTGCAGGTTAGTTATTAGAGATAATCTATTCAAAATCACTTTTTGATACATCAGTTTCAGAAGCCTTTGGTCAGATTTTGACAATCAAATGGCATACATTTTTCGTAAGGGTTCATTTAGGCGACCACTAAAATAAATGGAAACTGATCTGATGAGGATAATGAATAAAAATATGGACAATTTGCTAACACACAAAGTGGGAAATTAATTATGGCCCTGGTCTCGCTAGTCTTGATGAGGTACACCTTTTAAACCTCTGGTCAGTTCCAGTCTCTGCGCTGCTTAGAATGTAATGATCTAAGCGGGAATCTGGCCTGAAGAAGACTCTTTCCAGTATGTGGCAGGGTGTATCCAATGACTGTGCTGATCTACATCAGAGAAAATGCTGGGCTACCCTGAGGAGTTTGGTCTGTGCCTGGAAAAGTGCATCCCTGCAGCGGTGGGACGTGAGCGGAGCAGATGTGGCCGTCCGAAAGGGTCCGCTGAGGTAGCACTGACAGATGATTTACAGGCCTGACATTGTCTTTCAATTGGCAGCTTGGCCGAGAGGAGGCTGCGGCTTAGTGTGAGCAGCTTTACAGCATTAGGCATGCGTGCTGATGACAGGATTGAAAAGACGGTTTTGTGCTGCAAGCTTGGGCTGGATAGTACCATGGATTAAAAGTTATGAGCATGAGGTGGATATCATGAAGATTTTCGCTCAAGTTTACTCAAGAAGGTACACACTGTACACTGAGACATTAACTTTTAGATGCAAATAAGAACGTTTGATCCATGCCTTGGGGCTAAGTACTGCTGCTGCAGCATTGGATGATGGTAGTTGAACAGTTTTAGGGGGGAATTACAGTTCTGGGTCTTTTCTCCCATAACATTAAAAGCAACTGCCTCATATTCTGTAGGTTCATCTCGTGCTGCCAGAGCAGCTCTGGCCCATCAAGGCCTGGACTCCACAAGACCTTAAAAGATGTGCTCTGATGTCTGCACCAAGATGTTAGCAGTAGATCCCAAGCTTTGGATCTCCATGGATTTGGCTAGTCCAGCACATCTTACATGTGCTCGACTGTATTTACATCTGGGGACTATAGAGGCCAAGTCAACACCTTGAACTCATTGTCATGTTCCTCAAAACCATATTCCCAAACAAAGTTTGCAGTGTAGAGGGACACATGTCCTTCTGACAGAGACCAGTGTCCCTAGGGAACACTATGATGCGGTATACTTTGTCTGCAGCAATGTTTAGGTATGTTATATATCCAAAAGTAACATCCACATCATGGCCGAGGTCGCCATTCAACCAGAGGGGGACGTGTCCCCCTCACATTTCATAATTATCCATTTGGAACCCCCCACATTTAACAAATAATTAGTTCACCAGCGCTGTTGAATCTTGAATCTTTTGCGAAAGAATCCACTCCATTAAATCGATAGAAGAATACACGCACCACTGGAAATGCGAGCAGCCTACCTATACGCTGACAATTCACTTCAGTTACACGCAGTGAGGTGGAGTGGTATATGTTCCACTATCGATTAATGGAGTGAATCCTTTGCGAAAGATTTAAGATTCAAGAGTCAACAGGGGTTTCCAAACACCCCCACCCCCCATAAGATAAGAGTTGCATGCACATCCCACCTCTTGACAAGTGCCACTGTGCCAAGATCATCAGTGTTCTTCCCTTCACCTCTGGTTTTAATGATGTGGATCCATGTAAAAATGCCATTTTAATCTGAGGATGGAGATTTAACTGCATCTTAGAAAGCTCTAATCCAGTATCTCCAGTTTCATGCGCATACGACTATTAACTGTGCCGAAATAATCAAATCAAAATCTAAATGAAATTGAAGCACTGAAACATTATGTAATCAGATGAAATTATGGTGAGGTTTACATCTCTGGTGCCAGTCACCATAAACACCATTAAAATACAAGCTTGAAGGCCAATGACACATCACTTCATCATCTCTGTGGCTATTTGAGTTGCTAAAAGAAAATGATTAGCATGTTTTTCCAATAATTTGGCTTTTCTCAAAACACGATATGGTTATGATGAATAAAAAAAGAAACAATATTATGGGGTTTAAAATGGCTTGTGGCAACTTTCTATTAGTAAAAAAAACTCTTTTCAGAGCAGAATATTTTGTTTTAATTCACCCATTCTGTTATAATTCACCCCAGTAAAAAGAAAAAAAGACCTTGCTTTGCTATGTGAATATGGTACAGCATATAGAATGAATACACAGCATTTTTACCAGAATCAGGTCTTTACACTCAGGTAACACAAAAATCTACATGATATCTGAGATATAAATGTTAAAGTCATTGTATTATTATTATTTTTTTCATTTTACTGGACTGGCTATGATTGCCCAAAGTAAAACTGTGGTAAAAATTAGAAAAGCATTTTTATAGAATAAAATAGAGTAATTACTTAATTGATTTATATGCAAAGCTAATGTGTTGCTAGATGCTTGATATAGTGTCCCAAGTAGTTACCAGTGAACGTCTAATAAGATACTAAAGTATTCCAGGTTGTTTGGTATTAGCTGGTTTCTGTGTGTTGGTAGTTGCTAAGTGCCCAATATATTCCATATGACTGATAATGTAGTTGATACATGCCTTCTATTTGAAGTGGTTTTTGTATAGATGGCAATATTATGGCACTATGGTGTTCTAGGTGGTTGTTAGGGTATTACTAGGTGGTGTTCCAATTGGCAGCATTGGTGACCCAGATTGATTTTAGGGTGTAGCCGCTGATCTTCAGTCATGCCATTCATTTTTTAAAACAAAATATCTGACCTCCAATCGTACATCCAATCAAAATGCCGTATATCTGCCTATCACTGCCACTGAAGCTAGCCTAAACATTCCAGATGTGACTCAGAGTCAAAACAGTAGGATTAGAAAAACCAGAACCAAAAAATAACAACAAAAACATGAAGTGGAAAACAATAGTTTTGTGCATTGTGTTGCACAGAAAGACGATTCCGTTTCAGTATACATATTTAATAGATCTTTCCCCAAAAAAGACAATCATGGTAACTTGGTACATACTGTATTTACAATATTCTGTACAGTGGTATAATTTACTATCACAATTCATTTAACATGAAATGCAAATTTCTCAAAATAATGCATTGAGGCTAGTTCCTTACCTTTTGGTTGATTCTGTCTTGTCACAGGTCATATATTTTCCGCTATACTCACTTAGCCCGCATCAGTTATAAAATAGTTTTACATTTTTTTAAATAATACACTACAATCCCATCACCAGTTCACATGGCCGATGGGCTACACGTTTTTTACACTCCCCTTTACAATCTTGCAATAAACAGCCACTATGAATTATGACGCCAGAGATCTATAACAGGCCTGAACACATCTCCAGCATTAAGGTGGGTTAGCATGTGTTTGAATGGCCTGTCTGTGAATCAAGGCCCGACCGATACATCATTTATCCAATAAAAATGGCTTGATGTTGGAGTTGGATTTTATTGGTGACTGTGACAAATCTGTCAAAATGCAATGACATTTATAGAGACAAGCATCTGTAATGTAGGAAAAAGTGTATGCTATTTGAAAGGCTTTTTATGTTTAAAGCACTTATGCCAATATTTATAAGCCTTGCTAAGCGGATGGTCAATGACTGATCCCCTGACAGCCGAATAGGACTGGAAACCTGGAAACAAAACACCTTTATGTTTGAAATGACAAAAACATGACAGCTGCACACAAACCTGTAATAATAAAAGCAGTGCTTTGAATTCATGAACTTGCACATGAGCAAAGCATATTACAACATTTACCTCAGCACAGCACACTGACAGGCATTGAGATTGAGGTAACACATTTGAATCGCAATAATTTTGTTCAGTGAACTGGTCAGCTAAAGAGCAAAAATGCTAAAAAATGCAAAAGTTATCCGTATTTACCTGGTGGCCTTTTATTTAATTTACAGTCAAAACAATGATTCATTATAATGAATTACAATTATTTTTATTACAATTATAATTATAATTATATATATATATATAATATTACTGTTTCAGTGCTTAGTGTGTCTACTCTTTACCTTTATTTCAGCTTCCAGTTTGTCAGAGAAATTTGTGTTGCTTTTCACCAAGCCAACATGAGTAGTGAGAATAAAGATATGAATATAAAACTGGCGGTGCACAGCAAAAATTAATTGTCTATGGAGGCCTGCAGATCAATCATCACACCCCATTAAACCCACCAGCTTGTTCATTCTTTTGTTATTGTAAGTGACAGAAATAGATTGCTGCACATTTAATGCTACACCATTTAACTGAAGAGAGTTTGCATTTCCTAAACTGGGATTTTCTGTACACATTGGTGTCTTGTTGTTTCGCTATGATTCTTTTGTATCTATATTTGCCTTTGTTTTCAACAGACAAATCATTCCAATCATTCCAGAGGCTACAAAAAGACTGAAACCATTAAAGTAATATAATAATAATATTAATGACATGAACAATAATAATAAAACAGTGGATTTCAGATAGCCCAGCCCAACTTGCCATTACTTGGTAGCTGGTCCACCAGGTTTAGTTGAAGGTATTATTTTCTCTCTTAATCTTTGTGATTAATCCTTGAGGTTGTTTAAAGTGTATTCTCCACTGGATGATCTTCTAATTTCCACAGAAAACACTTCATTAGCCTTTTAGATGCTCTTTAGATAGCAGCTGAGGTGTGTGTGTGAGGCCTGTGTAATCGTCTACAGTATATGTTTCCTACTGAAATACATCAATGAATGCCTACTTAAACTGGAAATGGAAAAAGCAAAACCTTCCTCCTCACAGAATTATTTAAAGTATATAATCAATTCTATCAGCCAACAGATCCTTAGAGGTATCATTCAACCATACATGTTCACATTGCTAACAATTAACGAAAGCTAGTAACACCCAGTTAGCAGTAAACAGAAAAATGCTAACCGATGACCATTGCTTTTCCTTCGTTGTTAGCAACATTAGCATTACTGACTGAACTATGCCTTTAAAACCTGTATTGTTTTTGTGACAAAAATGTTTGTGTCGGTCGGGCCCTGCTGTGAATATGGTCTAAAACAATTTGCTCTGTTTGATGGAGGGCAATTATGGTTAGATGGATAGTACAGACATCAAAAAGTCCCCCGAAAAGTTGGGCAGAGTAATCAAGGCCGTTGCATTGCATTTGGGACGATGAAGGCCTTGTCTTGATGCCACTCTTTCTCCGCCCCTCCAGGTCACACCTAGTGTTATATTTGAAAAGTTGCTTAAGGTTTGTCGTCCACCGGGTGTTTCAGATTTGCAGCACCGTCATGTGGGAACCTTACATTCAGTCCCGTGATTTCCACTGGCACCAAAAAAGGCAAACACTGCATTGAATTCCACAGGAATAAAATGCAGCACTGTCATTTTCAGTGTGTGTGTGTGTGTGTGTGTGTGTGTGTGTTAGATCTCTTTGGCTACTCTCGTAACCATTGTTCTTACAAAAGTAAAGTAAAAATCAAATCGAATGTTCTTCTCCAGGCTGCTCTTGCTACCTGCTTCTCCTCGCTGGGAACCAAAATAAAAGGGCAATCTGAAAGGTCGTGCACCTCAAAAAAAAAAAAAGCCCCTTGTCTCATTCTGTTTTGTGAACAGGGCTAACAGTCTCAGATTTTGTCTGTTTTTTGTTTGTTTAGAAAAAAAGGACAGTCAACCGAGAGACGGAGAGAGCGAGAGGTGGAGGAGAAGTCCGAGAAATCCAAAGCGGGTCTCACCGCAGTTTGGACTTGCCATATATGTTGCGCTGGACGGACAGCAGTTTCTCCACACAGGCCAGGCGTGTGTCGTGCAGGGAGCTGTGCCACACGATGCCCGCCGGCCGCACCTCCTCACTGCGGCACATCGCGTACGGCACGCTCTCCGTCCGGCTCTGGATGTAGCCGCTCCGGAGTAGGGAGCGACAGAGCAGGCTGATCCGGTCCACACGCCTCAGGATCAGGTGAGCTTTTCTGGACAGAGAAAGAGTCATAGAGAGAGAGACACAGAGAGACAGAGAGAGAGACAGAAAGAGACACAGAGAGACATAGAGATAGAGAGACAGAGAGAGAGAGATAGAGATAGAGAGACAGAGAGAGAGACATAGAGACACAGAGATAGAGAGAGAGACAAAGAGATAGAGACACAGAGAGACAGAGAGAGAGACATAGAGATAAAGACACGGAGAGACATAGAGAGAGAAAGAGAGAGAGACATAGAGAGACATAGAGAGAGACATAAGAGACAGTGAAAAACGAAGAGGCAGAGAGAGAGAGATAGAGAGAAACATAGCGAAACATAGAAAGAGAGAGAAAAGCCAAAAAGAGACAGAGAGTGAGCACAGATACAGAAAAAGAAAGAGAGAGAGAAATAGAGACAGACAGAAGGACAGTAAGAAATAGACAGAGAGAGACAGAGGGGGGTAGAGAGACAGAGAGAGATTTAATAAAGTATTAAAACACATCAAAACATAATGTCATCTGAGGAACAGTACCATGAGCAGTTTCAGTTTCCTCCCTTTCAGTGATGCACACAAATGCAATTTCTAGTAGACCTTTCAGAGTCCATGCATCTCGTTTCAACTGCCAAGTAATCCCATAAATTGTAACCGATGCTCTGAGAATGTGTATAATCATCAAGCCACCTAATGTCTATTGACATAGAAACCTGCTTGCAGATAGAACGACTGACTTCAGAGTTCAGACTGACCCAAAACATATTCAGTAGGAAAATCCTAAATCCAGATGTTTACCGCATTAGATATTCATAAAAGGAATCACTTGATAATGTTTTACAAAGTGGAAAATAGCCTGCAATTGGTGGCCAGTGGATCATTCCTCCAACTGGAGCTGAGGGGGAGAGGGATGTGATTACACAAACATCCACGGAGGGCTTGGGTTGGCAGCGTCCCGTAGGCCCTGGCGGAGCCGGGGCTATGCTTGGGGCCGGGGAAAGGTACTGTTCACATACTTCCTCTCTATGTTTTGCCTCAAAACACTGAGGCTGTAGCAAAGCAAAAGGGGGGTAGTTGGAAGGGGGCTACACAGTTCCCTCAGCTTCTGCCTCAGCCACTAGTTCATGTCTGAATATAGCTGCGAGCCTTGGCTTTTGCAGCATTGAAAATATTATGTAAATTGATATGTTTATCAAAACAATGCTTGGCGGGAACGATTAAATGGATGTTTCGGCAAAGCAAGGAATTGTGAAATGTCAGCGATGGTCTGTGATTTAACCAGAGAACAATTTCGCCTGTTTGTTCCAGTTTTTTTTTTGCCTTGAGAAGAAAAAAAGGTAACGAATAACATTTTTCTTGCGGAAAGTTGTCCTTAAGTGAAAGTACTGTGGGTAAATTGAGGATTAGAGCTTTCGTAACCCTGTTGTGAGGTCAAATCCAAGGCCCTTACTCAGCACTTTGGACACGGGCTGTCCTTAAAACCTTTAAGATTTTTTCCATTTTTGAAAAATGTTTATTTTGAGAGGCACATCGTGCAGCTCTTTAAGACTTATAAGCAGCAGTGGTTCAGTCCTGGAGCCCTTTTCCATGCGTAGTGCCTGGAGCTAGTCAGCGTCATGCTTTCCCTGCACTGTAAAAGCTAGCATGTAATACATCATGCGTCCCTGCCGAGCGGCCGGTGTTGCTCAGATGTAATATGACTGGCAGCGGGGCTGGCATTCATTAAACATAGCCCAGCTTATCTCTGCATTGCATGCGCTATAACACTCGGCGTACCTGCTATCTACGCATCCCAAGTGGTGAGATCTGTTTTAGACTAAATCATGGCTATTTATGAAGAGTCTTCATGGGGCAGCGAAAATACCCATATTCGGCTAATCGCTAATGCTAACCCTTGCGACAGACCAAGCAAGAATCAGTTAAGAATCGCTGCATTTCATTAAATAATGTCCCCATTCAAAAACAAGGGCTGCGTGAATTACTTCATCCACTCAACATTTGTGGGATGAACTTGGAAAGCTGTGGGGAAGGCAGCAGAGCCTTTGTAGTCCAACGTTGATTTGATCTGTTTTGGCTTTTGCTTAAAAGCCCATGTCCTACAACTGTAATCCATTATATTGCTGTCCCTTGAGGTCCACTTATAACTTTCATGCTTTGTTTTTTATTTACCAAAAACGGTCATGATTCTGTTTCCCATGACCTCTCTTTATCCTTCAGAATTACGTTCATAATTATGTGAGGTCATACGTAAACTACATCAATTCTGATTGGCTGTACTGTATGGGACCTTGTTCAAAGGCCAAGTTGAAACACTTCTTACAGCTTCAGCGTGATCTAAGCTAAGGTGCTGGATGATGAATACACAGGCATATGTAGATACATTGGTTTTGGGGACGTCATGAAAACAGCTCATTCAAAACGTGCTGTTTTTGCCGCTGTACCATGATATGGAATTTGACGATATGTCCAGGTTGTTCTCCACATTTCCACTGGATGAGACGAGTTTCAGGTCTCTGCTACAAATCAAAACATCAGCTTTGCTTCCACTGCCCACAGTTTGGGAACAATTCAGCCCAAAGTGGCGGTAATGCAAACCTACCCCAGACATAAATGGTGAACTGAACCCTGTTAATAACACTATGACATTTGTTGAAGGCTTGATTGAATATCATGCACTGCGTTCACTCATGTGGTAAACATGCTTGTATTGCAACCGTGGTAACTTTTGGAGCCTGAAAAAATGGATACCAGCCAACCCTAAACTTGAAGGACGTATAATCAACTGTTTGAAATTCGTTCTCTGCATTTAACCCATTTACCAAGTGAAGCAGTGGGCACCCAGGCAGCAGTGTGTAGGGACGGTCTCTTACTCATGGGTACCTCAGTGGTGCCACTGGCAGTCTTGGGATTCAAACCCATGCCCTTCTGATCGCAGGAGTATCTTCCTCAACACTATGTTAATATGTTAACTAATTAATTGACCAACATAACCACAGTAATGTTTTTTTGATGGTCAACTGCAGAAGGTGCTCAGCTTGTGCTTAACATACATTCAGCCAAATATCTCTCATTTTTACCATGTCGTATGGTGTCCATATACTTTTATATCCAAATAGTTTTCACCTGGCCATTATTGGAACCAGGAATGCGCTGAACAGAACGGGGCGCGAGTGATCCCTCTTTCCGTACGGAGCTGGTCTGAGCGATCGCATTACACTTGGCTACACTTTTACCTTTTAAAAGGCACCACCGATAGAGCGGCCTCATAAATTAACCTAGCACAGCCAATGGCTGCCAATTTGGAGTCATAAATAATCTCCAGCCTCTCCTCCAAAAGCCTTCCGCTGGACTCCAAGGGGCTACCACACACAAATAAGCTTTACCGAATCCTCCTTTATATGAGTTTTACTCCAAATTCTTAATATGATTTATGATTCCCCAATAAGCTCCTCCAGGCTGTGAGTTGGACAAACCCTAGAAAAATTTCAAAGCAAACGTTGCATGTGTACCAAATGTATCAATCTGCTGGAGCATTAACATAAAAATTGTCCTTTTGGTCTATTTTTTATTGGGGAAAAAAAATCGAGCTATCACCTCGCTTGGAACGCGCAGTAATCACCCCACTTGAAGAGAGACAAACGGCGCTCCTGAGGGTGGTCTGCTTGAAGGAACGGATAGATCTTTACAATAATATGGGAGAAGTACAAGGGTTTAGCTGGTGCCACTTCACTGACAAATACAATGTTGAACTTGGCTTGGAACGTCCTGTTCCGGCTGCCAATGCGAATGTAATTCGAAGCCGAAAATTGCCGCTTCATAGTCAAGAAAAGACCTCCATTCATAGCGAGATTAGATACTTTAGCTCTTTAGCTATGTTTTTCTTTTTCTTAAAAGCTGCTGGGCAGTGCAGTTGGTGGTTTCTGGTGTGATGATGAAGGTTGTTTTGTTTCCAACCTCTCTTTATCCCATATATACACACACACACACACACACACACACACACACACTACCAGTTCTTTTCAGCTATGTTGTAGAAGTTCCTATAATAGTTCCTAAAGCAGCTCGATGGATTTTAAGTCTAGGGACTTCTGGCCATGGATGAACCCAACCAACCAGGCACATGCCAGATGTCCTGCATGGAGCTACAGAATTATTCGCCACTTCTGGGTAACCTTACAATTTTTAAACCTCTCACAGTTCAGCACTGTCCTTTGAACCATTTCATGATATTCATTGGACTTTAACTGTTTGATTTTCATTAAAAAAAGCTTGAAACACTGAGGAGTTCAAAAATTCTTGACCAGTAGTGCATATATATTTAAGTCCCTCTGCCTTTCCTAATGGTGCCTTAATAAAAGAGCAGTCAAGGTGGAAACACGGTGTCAGTGTGACTGAACGGGCTAAAGGCTGTGAAGACAATGGTTTGAATCAGGCAAACTGGCTGTGGGGAGGCTACACATACTATATTTACAGACCACATTGAAGTCTTTTATTTTCAAAAGTGAGACATATTACATATCTACAACACAAGCCCTTTGAAGGGCCATTCATGTTTCAGTCATGGCAGAGGGTGTGATATTGATTATATTTTGTGTGGAGTCTGATGGTGCAGAGAGAGAGAGGCTGGAAAGTTAAATATTCCTGCTCATCATCACTTGAAATCAGGTTGGAAGCTGTATCAGGCATGCCAGCCCAGAAGAATAAAAAATCCTTTATTAAAGTGTTCAGGGGCCCCACGGTGGCACATTGGGTAGCACTGTTGTCTCACCAATGCAGGGTTGAGGGTTCGACTCTGGTTCCTGCACTTGTGTGTGTGTGGAGTTTGTTTTGTTCTCCTTGTGATGGTGTGGGCTTCCTCTAGAGTCTCCTGTTTCTCCCACAGTCTAAAACATTGGGGATTCTTACTCTAGGTGAATTGTGTGTGTGTGTGTGTGTCCTGTGGGTGAGTCCCTGCCATGCGCCCGTTGGCCCCAGTATAGGATCTGGGTACCTGCGACCCTGGCAAGGATTAGACAGTTACAGAAAATGAATGAATAAACAAACTGTTCAGATGTAAAGCCTTTCAGTGTGGTCTGACAGGGCTCATTCACAGTGGAGGCGAATGGAACCAGATGCCTGAAACGCTCCTTTATAGGTCCCTGCAAGAAATATATCTACAAATGATAAACTATTACTTAGTCTTGTGACAAATTTAACACACTTGACTCATGTGTTACAACAAAAAAGCATTAGAAAAGAAGTCATTAGTGCTGTGGAGTTAACAACACTGAGCGTTGCTTTGCATCCACGTCTGATAATAAATAAGGTGAAATGGCATTTAGTTTGCCTTACACTGCCCACCGCTAGGAAAAGTTCCATATGGAAATCAGATCTGTTCATAGGGTTAAAGAGATCTTTTTAGCTGTTAAATGTTTACTAAATCTCACTTTTATGTTTGATTATTGATCTTCTTTGTTTTTTATGCTTATTTTATCTCTGTGAATGACATTCATTATATTGAGCCCTGCACAACAGTACCTTGTACCTTGTTTTGCACAGTGCCAGACATGCTAGAATTTAAAGGGGAATTCCACTAATATTCAGGTTTTCTTTTATTGAACTGTTCAGCTGTGAGGCTGTGTATGATAAGGCCCTTGCTTTGCCATGGCTATTTGTAATTGAAAAGTCATTTTACATGATAAATTGTGCAGAACATGGAGATTAAACCTGTTCTGTCCACGGAAGTAGTGTCTGCAGGTAAGAGGTGGTATTTAATTATCATGTGAGTTTGACAGAATAAACAGTCTTCTTAGTGGAAAGAAACCAATTTTGCCATGTTTTTCTTGTCACTTTTTGAGAAAGGTCAGTGCTGACTTGAAAGTAACCCAAATACAAATGTAACTCATTATGTAACTATGTAATTATGCTAAATTACAAAACTCTATTTACATCCAATAGAAGAGCAAACTGTGAGTGACAAGTAAAAACTTAAATCATCGTATAATAAACCACACTGCCCCTGTTCTGTGATGGGAACATGTTCAGTTGTCTGGGAGAAGCTTCCCATTTTGCCCAGGTCCTGCCCCAACCCCAGCAGCATTTTTTTTCCCACAATGCACATCACCATCTCCTGTATCATATCCCCCTGCGGGAAACACCTTTTTGAAAACCTGTCTTGAACATAAATGCACCTAAATGCATGAACAGCTGCGGACCTCCACGGGCCAGGGATGTTTTTGGAGGACGAGTACCTACAGATGTACTGCGTCCCACTCGGCCTGCGCCAGGAGCCACTTTGCCCACATTCGTTAGACCCCAAAACATTTGGCGCTCCCTCTCCCCATGAGCTTGGAATAATAAGGCTGTAATTTGTCGACTTCGAGCCGGTGTCCAGTCACCAGTTTTGACGCAGAAAATATGAATAAAAAGGTAAATGAAAGGAAATAAAAACATCGGATGGGCTTGAATAAACGAATATGAAAATATACTGCAGCACCGGGGTGGATTCTTTTATGAGATTTATGTTCTTACGAGATGGCCCTCCAATGGAACAAGCCTGCTCATGATTGGTTTTATAGGCTTGGATTTGCACTGGAAGCCTAAACCAATATTTTGCAGTCCAAAATTACTGCTGAGCATGGTGTTTATGTGCATGCATGTGTGTGACAAGATGTAGAGAGAGAGAGAGAGAGAGAGAGAGAGAGAGAGAGAGAGAGAGAGAGAGAGAGAGAGAGAGAGAGAGAG
>JBBMFX010000080.1:6513971-6528150 GCA_037832545.1 Rhabdalestes septentrionalis | reverse complement strand
AATGAACAAAAATAAATAACAAAATATTATTAATTATTAACATTAAATATGTGGTGTCAATATTATTTCCAACTGAATAATGCTGTATTCCGGAGTTTACGTATTTATCCACTAGTTTTATAACTGACGTCATGGGTTGTAAAGAGAGGAGGTCACATGTTGCCTGTGGCGCTCCACTCTCCAGAAGTCTGCAGCTTTTTTTTTCTTCTTTCGAATATTCGAATCTCAAAATGAAAACTCGAATGCCATCCCGCCGAATGGATACTCGAATATCCGAATATTCGAGTCCAGCCCTACTGTTTTTTGCATTGACATTTTGTTGTTCTATACTTTAATGTCAGGTTAAAAGGGCTCTGGAGGTTAAGTATGCTCTTCACATGTTTTCCAGCCATTGCTAGTCACTGCTCTCATCACCCTTTTCGCATACACTCCTGCACTGAACATGACACGTCAGCTGCTGTGAAAGCTGAGTCGTCTTATACTGTGTCATTCTGAAGTTCCCTGTTTTTGTAAGTCTTCATTTTAAATGAGTAAACATGTGGACTCCCAGTGTACAGCTTTACAGCACAATCTTTGTTGCTCAGAAAGATATCCACTGTGTTTGTTTTAAAGCTGTCCTGAAAACCTTGTAAATAAAAGTGTGCTTGTTAAAGATCTCCTGTTAATCTTCAACAATATAATCATCTGAAAGACTGCACATACTGGCATATATTCAGTACTCTCAAATGCCTGTAAACCATGTGCATAAAATTAACACTCATGTTATGTATAATCCTCAGCAGTTATCGACCCTATATACACTCCCTGATAACCAAATAAATATGCAGTTACAGGGATTAATTTACCCCCTCGTGCTTCACACTACATGATATGTTGT
Source organism: Rhabdalestes septentrionalis (assembly GCA_037832545.1). NCBI lineage: Eukaryota > Metazoa > Chordata > Actinopteri > Characiformes > Alestidae > Rhabdalestes > Rhabdalestes septentrionalis. The sequence continues at coordinate 6,527,273 of JBBMFX010000080.1, read as the reverse complement.
GTGAGAAATGATATCCTAGTTATTTATTTTGCCTTTTGAATACTATCCATAAATCTATTTTGAGAAATAGATATTTTTATATCTCAATTCCTGCTGTTATACTTTAACACATCAATCTCTCTCTCTCTCTTTATCTCTCTATCCTTCTCTCTCTCATACTTTCTATCTCTCTCTCCCCTTCTCTTTCTTTTTCTCTTTCTCTCTCTCATCCTACAGGAGGTCCATGATATTCTGCGTGAATACGAACTCAAGTACTGCTTTGTGGACCGGAACAAAGGAACAGGTAATTGCCCTCCTTCAGTCATCCAGCAGTTCTTATGTTTCTAATGGATCTTTACATTCTTAGACTGTTCTGTCTCAGACGTCAAAACACTCTCCACTAAAACCCTGTCTGCCCACACGTCTGATTCCACACACTCACCTGGAGGTTAAGAGCCCTGGGTGCTGAAGTAGTATTTAATGAGAAATTGCTTTATCTTGCTGTTATGTCACACTTTAATCGGTGGAGGTGGCTCTGAAGCTACATGTTTTACTTTGGTGCGGTGTGTGCTTTATTGAAGATTTTATGAAACTGCTTGGGATCTATATTTATGATTTTGAAGGACCAATTATGCAAGGAGTTATGGAAATGATCCATACATTTGAAACTATGTCATTTTAGTGTCTGTGTCCACAGTCATGTCCACAGAATTTTTTTTTTTGTCACATTATTACTAGGGATGTCCTGATCCGGTTTCGGACTCGATCGGAATCGGAGGGTACCTCCCGATCAGGAATCGGGTATACGATGTTGTGTCAGGTTTGTCTCGACCCCGCAGTCACTCGCCAGAATACTATAGACTGTTACTCTGGACTCGTGTGAGAGACTGTTTGAGTGGTGATTAGGGGGCGTGGCAGGCGGCAGGTGCCCAGCATGCTGCGGTTCGCCGTGTCTCTGATCACAAGAACACCTGTGGGACACCGATGTGCAGACTGGAGTAGTTGGAGTGGAAAAGAGCCTTTTCTCTGCAGCTTACCCAAGGACCAGTCTACACATCGGTGTCCACACAACTTACTGCTCAGGCCGGCAGGGCTGAAATACACAAACACTCACGCACTCCTCCAATCACACAACGCAGACAATGATCCCCAATTCCTTTCAATAATCACCCACAGGTGTTCTTGTGATCAGTGACAAGGCAAGCTGCAGCGCGTTGGCACCTGCCGCCTGCCACGCCCCCTAATCACCACTCACTCAGTCACTAACAGGAGTCTAGGGTAAGAGTCTCTAGTACTCTGGCGAGTGACTGCGGGGTCGAGACGAACCTGACACAACATCGTATACCCGAGTCCTGATCAGGAGGCAACGTCTGATTCCGATCGAGCCCGAAACCACGTGATCGGGCCTGATTCCCGATCACGTGATCGGGCCTGATTTACGATCACGTGATCGGATTGGGACATCCCTAGAACCAACTCATTATTTCTCTCATATTGTCCAGGTAGAGAAACGTTGTCCTAGTACAAAAAAAGCCCTAAATCGTGATCGGCGTACGCATAGTATTTTGTGATGACTGCACAAAAACTTGTGAGACCGGGCTCATGAGCCCCATGGGGAGGACATTGATAAACTCTCATACTGTGTCATTGAGTACATCAAGTTCTGCATGGCTAACACTGTACCAGTCAAATCCATTTACTGCTTCTCCAACAAGCCATGGGTTGCCAAAGACATCAAAGCCCTCCTGAATGAGAAGAAGGAAGCATTGAGGTCAGGTGACAAGGAGGGTGCCAAAGAAGTACTGAGGGGTTTGTATGTGAGGTTACAGCAGGTAAAGGACAGCTGCAGGAAAAAGATGGACCAAGGGCTGCAGCAGAACAACAGCAGGTATGTGTGGAGGGGCATGAAGAACATCACCAGCTTCAAGACCAGCATCCATGGGACTGAGAGTGATGAGGAGAGGGCCAATGAGTTTAATATTATCTTTAATGGTTTGACAGCAGGCCTCTCTCCAGGATCTCCAGCTCCAGCACTGCCCTCATGGTACCCAGCACATCTATACCCTCCATCAGTGTCCCCACAAACTGCTGCTCTTCCACCATCTTCCACCATCGGATGTTTTATGAGTCTATAGAGGCTAGTGCCATTTTCTATGCTGTGGTGTGCTGGGGTGGTGGCGCGAAAGTGGCAGACATGAAGAAATTAATGAACTGATCAATAAAGATGGCTCAGTGGCGGGTGGGGTATTGGACACCGTGGATCAGTTAGTTAATTATGGACAAGCTGAAATGCCCCTCCAAAGTGTGATGAATGAACTGAGAAGTATTTTCAGCCTCAGACTCACAAGCTTAAAGTGATCCACTGAACGCCACAAAACATCCTTCATTTCCAATTATCTTACCTAGTGCTATAACATTATCATAATATGCAATATCATGTGATGTTTTCTAAATGGGTGCTAAATCGCTTAATTGCGATATCTTATGCGCAATAGTCTATATGTGCAATATTACCACATAGATCAATATTACATTTTCATCAATTTATACTACTACTGACTTTCTAAAAAGCAAAATAATTTACAACCATTTGTGTCGGTAGTTTTTTACTCAACTGTGTTGCTTATATATAGTATTTATACCAAACATTTCTGTATGTAGCATTGGGTATTCATTTACCTTTTATTCTTTCTTTATATTTTTTATTTAGATTTTATTTAGACATAATATTACATTATTACTGTCACTGTGTCTCTGTGTGTCGTGACAGTCATTACATAAGCAATTTCCTCCTGGATCAATAGTTTTCTGATAGTGATTCGTAAAAGAGAGAGGGAGAGTGAGAGAAAGAGTAATGAGTCATTATAGTCTCCCAGGTGCCAGGGACCCTTATGCATACCCTTAAACACAACTACAATTTGACTGGTGGTGGCAGTGATTGGGGGGTTCAAACTTAGGAATATGGCCATATTTTAAGTCTTGGCTGCAGGGGCCAATCTTGCGATGGAGAATAACTAACAATACATTGTGCAGCTCTACTCCCTAATCGTATTTCATTTGGATTCTGCAGCTACTCCTCTTGCACTGTGTTCTGTTTGGCTGGCCTAAACTCTGTTTCTATTTCAGGCAGCTATAGGTCATCTAACCAGCAGAGTGGCGAAGAAGAGGAAGTGTGTGTGTATGTGTGTGTGTGTGTGTGATTTTGTGATTGATGTGTGTGTGTAAAATGTGTAAAAGTGGTGAGCTGGCACTGGATCCCTGAAGAGCCTCCCTTATCAGCCTGCAACCGCATTCTCACATTTCTTTCAGATATGACAACTTTATGGGTTCTGCATATCACCTTAACAAAGTACTACACGTTTGAGGAGGCTTCTGATAGTGAGCATCATTAAAATTACAAAATACCGCCATAAATGATTAAGCTATTAGGAAACACATCATCGCTTTCGAGCCTCAGGCAGCACAGGCTGGGAATCTGGCCTTCATTTTGCCATTTGGTTCATTTCTCACAGTGCATTGGCAGAAGATGTGACATCATTATCCGGATTGGTAATTCCAAACAGAAATCCTTCATTTTGGAGATCTCTTATGTGGGCAGAACAGGCCAGCGAAGAACAATTTGCTTGAAATTTGCCTCCGGAGTGTCCCAAATGGGACTCGGGGCTGACCGGCAAGCATTTCAGAGTGAATGTGTTGGACTTTGTAAAAGAAAAGAGACTTTTTACCCGGTGTGAACAAATGTGTAATAACGCTGCCTAGGGGGGAATGCACACTGTGTACCTCACTGGTATGTTAATAATACTCCATTTCAGGCTTACTGGAGTCAGGGTGGGTGGAAGAATTCAAAGATCTTGTCAATAATAGCAACCTAAATAGTCTTTTAATGGGCAACTCATTTGGCGTCAACAGCTATTTCACGATTGTGGCTGAATGATGTATTTTCTCCCTTTTTACGATTATTTCAATGGTTCCCACACCTGATGAAAGGCCAGTCCTATGGATTTCTGCAAAGAGAGTCTTTTGAACAACAGACTGCAGTTAAGGTAATATGTAAGTGGGCATATAAAACAAACCCAACACTATTGAGTTTAAAAAATCTTTATTATTTATTGTTTTAATTCATAATAGGTTATCAGTTGCTTGTTCTAATATATCATTTTTAAATTATCTGTCCAAATACAGTCTTAGGCTCTTGTGCAAACTGTTTAAAACCATGTTGTGAGCAGGACCTTCTACCAGCAAACAGGTTAAAGCTCCAGTGTTACACAGGTTAACATTAGAATGAATAAAAACTAACAAAAAGCAATAAATAATATTGATAGTTTTGTTTGTAAAAATACTTGAAGATTTGCCAGCTGGTTAGAACAAAGGTTCAGTTCCAGATTTCACCTCAATGCCTCCAGGCTTTCCATGGGTTTGTGAAACTACGTCAGCAGCTCCTGATTAAATCTGATGAAATATCAACTGAGCTGAACCAGGCATTTGAAGTATTTGATGAGAACTACACTGTAATACTGGACTTTCATGAGGGATCTGGGGATGATTGTACTGCTCGGCTAAACTGCTTTCAAATATAATTTACTCAGGGGCCTCATACTTTGCACGGTACTGTATTTCCAGTGTATTTAGAATATATGATTTCTATGAATATAGCCTTTTTATGAGCCTAGTGTTAATCTTCCAAAAGTGATAAGGCAAAAAATGAAAAAGAATCAAATAATAACAAGCATGAAGGTATGAAGACTAACAAAACACAACAAGGCCCACAAAACAGAGGCTGATACCTTGAATGTTCTGGTAAATTTAAGTGTACAACAGAAAGTGGTGACAGTTTAAGCCAAGGCGCCACTCAGCATCCTCTGGACGGGACGACTCTCTGCAGTGCTAGCGTCAGCATGTTAGCTAACTGTTTCAGGTCTCCATGCAGAAAAGCGGTTCTGTTACTGTACTTTAACTTCGACTTGCACTTTGACTGTGCTGTTTGTGTGTATAGAGTGAAGGATCTCCACATGTGTGATGTGTGTCTGTGTTCTCCTGCCATCTCTCTCATGTTGTTGTGGTCTCGTGTTTAGATTCCACTCTACGTGCCAACGGTACCGGCCCTTTTATGAAGGGGCTATAAGAATTGGTTAAACCAAGGAACGCGTGTCAATGTCAGCCAATCAAGGGCAGAGACTGCGTTGTATCCTCAAGCAAGGGCAGAGAGAGAGAAAAAAACACATGACTAGTCGACATTTGTGTTAATGCCCTATAAAACGGCATGACAATGTCATAGGCTACCATGACCAATCATAAAAAATTTCATCCATTAATATAACATTGACCTTGAACAGCTTAGCATGCTTGGAGGAGAACACTAATTGCCACTTCTGCTGAGAGAACCTCAGGCGGGTTAGCATCACAATGAGAATAGGGGAAGAGGAAGACCAGTTGCATGACTGTGTCATGCAAGACTGTGGCTTCACCAGCAACTGAACCTGTGATCCAACATTCCAAAAATGTATGACCTGATTCTTTGGGCACAATGTTTGAGCAAACAAAAATGCCAGTGTCACATTTAGACCATTAAACATATTACGAATATGGATTTACACATGAGACCAAAGCTCTCAGATTTTACAGTGCCAGTGTGCTCCATTTACTCTTCCTTCTTAATCTGTTTGTAGCTCTTTTATGTGGATGTACACATAATCTTAACTGTCCTCTTTTAGCTTTTCCTAAGGTTTTGGATGATAAATCAAGAATACAGCCAGGGTTTGAGTAGTGGTGAAATCTAGCAGGATTTGAAAGAATTTATAGAAGCCTGTAGCAATGTAATCTTCTCCTGATTAATAGACCCACTGTTGACCAGACCAAGTGGTTGCTGCGACGTAGCTCTTTGCGTAAGTGAAGGCTTTATCGAGGGACAGAGCGCCTGGGGGGGGCCAAGCTGTAGCTGATAACGCTGCTACAGGCTGGTACAGGGCATCTCTAAACAGTCTTCAGCATTTCACATCAGTGGACGGCTTCCAAGTTTCATCGACAAAATGTATCGGTCTTCCTCCACCGTGACCTTTCGGGTTGTGCAATAGATGAAAACAAAGTTGGGTGAACGGAGGCTAAGGAACACCAAAGATTCTCAGTGAAGTTATGAAATCTCTCACAGTCCGCAGTGATTTGTTTTTATATGTGTAAATTCATATTTGTGTTATATTTCTTGTCTATTATCTACTAATGTGTAAATGCCTCTAGGCACATTTGTATATTTAATGGACACTGCAACTTGGTGCGGATAGGATTTGTGAGCAAACTAAAATCTGCTTTAAAATAAGAAAAGAACGAAGGGAACGAAGTTGTCAAACCTTTGCTCATTTAGGTACAAATAATGCTTAAAACTAAAATTTGCTCTGATTCTTTATGTCACCATGAACCATCTAGCGATATATTTTATTCGGATGCAGGATCTAAGCCAAATTATTGGTAATAAACCTGAATGATAGTGGCTGGCTCCATTGTTCCTTATGGAGATGCAGTCTCAGGACAAATAAGGTAATTCAGCTTTGTTAGAGCAATGGAAAACAAAAAAATAATCAGCCATATCAAAAATAATCAGCCATATCAAAAATAATCATTTTTAACGTTCAATCATTTTCTGTTACCACTTAATCTGGCTTGAGATGCCTTGTGTTCATGGGGGCCAGAACCATTATATTAGGGAGAATATTATATTAGCTTGTTTTTTTTGTTGTTTTTTTATAGCTTGACACCCCTAATAAAAACACAACCTCTGCATGGCAAAAATGGACTGTCTTCAAACAGTTATCACAAGAAATTAAAGTTCAATTATGTGTTCCTCAACAATTATCCACTTTTCAACGTTTCAAGTATTATTACCTAGATATCAAGCCAACTAAATGATGATTCAAGAACATTCCGCTTCCCAGTTCACTCTGTTACACTATAAGCACACTGTGACCCATGTTGTGACTTGGGAAAAGTGATAAAAATTAAAAGCCCAGAAGAAACCCAAGGTGGAAATAAAACCAAAAACCTCACAGTCATTAGGAGTCAGCACAGCATGTTCTTAACCATCTGTTTAAACCCCCACCCCACTGTATTTCATCCTTAACCTTATTTGAAAAAGGGAGGATAGAGGGATGGTTAGACGTGACACTCTAGAGGGTCAAACTGTTCGAAAGTACACACTGTGGTCTTGTCCTCAAAGATCTTTTAAGGCGTTCCATAAGCTAAATTAATACCTCTTATAAAACCCCCCACTGGCAGTATATGACCATGGTAATTAAGAGGACACAAAAAGCTGAAGATTTATCAACCATCTCTGAGTGATGGGAAAAGTGCAAGCAAGAGAAACACTGTTTTCCTAAAAAGAATCTTGGCATTTCCGCTGTGTCTTTAAAAAAAAATCAATGTATTACATCTTAAAGCATATTTTTTCAGTAATTATATTATGTTTCTTGAGCTATAGGCATGAAGAATGGAGCCATGGGTCTATATGTGGCTTTTGACCATTAGAGAGGATCAGTGTGGAACAACTAATTTTCATTGTACTTTAAAGAGAGCTGGTTTAAATTTATATAAATACTAACTGGACAAAATAATGTGACACACTTCTAAATGCTTCAGCATACCAAGACCACGCCATGCTTACAACTTTGTTGACACAGTTTGGGGAAGACTGTTTTCTATTCCAGCATGACTGTGCCCAAGTGCACAAAGCAAGGTCCATTAAAATATAATTGGATGAGTGCGGTGTGGAAGAACTAGACTGGCCTGCACAGAGCCTTAACCTCATCCAACATCTTTGGGATGAAGTGGCATGGAGATTGCGAGCCAGGCCTTTTTGAAACCAGTGCCGGATATCACAAATGCTCTACAGAATTAATAGGCACAAATTCATATGGAATCTTGTAAAAAGAATTCCAAGAACTGTAGAATCTGTTATAGTTGCAAGGGGGGACCGACTGTCTATGTATTTGACTGCAATATAATTAGTCCCTGTTATTCTTCTTTTAAGATCTTTTTGGATTTTTTCTGACAAGATGTGAGTGCACAACATGCAAGACTGCTGCAGCATGTTGGGACTAATCAACTTCTTCCAGGATCAATAAGGGTTGCGATTCTGATTCTGATAAGTAGCTCCTACTAATGCAGAATATGTCTTTGTTTCCCTGTGTTGTGTTGAGGGTTGGACCAAAAATGTGGACCCAACAGGGGTTCATGTGTACCAGTTTAAGAACCACTGTTCAATGAACTAGCTTTTGTTGTCGCATCATATTGAAGCCTGAGTTTCTTCCTATTTCGGACATCTCTTTACTACCAGTTTAGATGTCAAAAGGGCGGTTCAGTTCTTTCAGACCACCAGTGGGATAAAGCATCATGTCATTGTGTTGGAAAATGAAACGTTAACTGAGGATGTACTAAAAAGCAATTCAAAGTGTAGACCTGGATGTGCTTTCGCACATGGATGATTGAGGCACTGTGTTAACTACAAAGCATAAGATCAACGGGTTGTCCCAGACGTCCAGGTCTTAAAACCTGTGAAGGAACGAAAGATAGTGCTGTTTATGAGAATCTTCTCATGCTGAGACCAGACTTTGGTCCAGTCTTGTCAGGAATTTGCAGGAAGCTCTTGAAAGTCTCATTATGGTATGAAAGCGAAATACTTGCGTTTTTAACATAGCGCACCAATACAATGGACCAGTCAGTGTCTCCAGCCTCCTCGACCGAAAGTCATTCCCCCTCTGATCTGCCTAATTCACCGTGACCATGTTATCCCCCATTGCAAAACCCAGTGCTGCCGAGACCACAATATGTTCATGTTAATAAAAGCCAGCTGCAGCTCTCCTTGCTGAGAGAGAGTAAAGGAAGAAAAAAACGCACTGCTCCAAACAAATAAAATGGCCGCCATGAGTGAGAGTGCTCCAAACAGGATGTGGCTGCCACCCCCACCAGAGCAAATATTTTGCCGAGTCACACTTGCTTAGGACGAGGGCGAAGAGACGCAGACATAACAGTCTTTGCTTTTTCTTTCTGTCTTTTCTCTTTTTAAAATAGTTTTCTTTTTTTTTCCATGAGTATTTTCATTACTCGGCTGTTGCCTTTTGCAGAGCGCATTAGCTGTAAATCCCGGCCAGTCATGCAACAGCACATGTAAATACCCGACAATTACGCAAACTTCAGTCTAGCTCCTGAATCGGTCACCGCAGCCTGTCACTTTAGGAGTCGGCCGAGTCCGACTTGTTTATTTGGGCTTCCTCGCCGGGGGTTTAACATTTCTGTGGCGAAGTGTATAGTCTTCATGATGACCAGTTTATTCTCACAGTAAAAACACCAATCACTTAATGACTTGTAAAGCCTCTTTGCCTGCACAGACTTTACTGTGTGTGGTTTTGCGAGCATTGCTGTTGTTGTTCATGGGCCTTGGGTACCCAAAAGTAGCCCTTGCGTACTTCCTAACTGGGCTTTTAACAGAAGTCTAGCCTTCTGCCGGTTGCCCTGGGATTGTTGGGATCGGTTCCAGTACCCCCTACATCCCTGGCTAGAGGTAAGTGGCTCAGAAAATGAATGGACTGATGAAAGTCTAGCTCTTGAACTCTGTGCCTAGTTACACAGTGCATTGGTAGGGATATAGGAAAGATTATGATCCTATGCTTTGTTGGTGTTTAAAAAAATGCCAGGCTATAGTATTACTAAATGCTGTCAATCTGATTCTAGCTCTCAGTGACTATATGGATAGTGTTTCTACAGAATACCCTGTCCTCTGTTGGAGTCTGCAGGCTTCTTTGATGGTCGTCATCCAGCTTGCCACAGTCCTCTTCCTCATCAAGTTTCATCCCAATTAATTTGTTCTTCCCAATAGATTCAGTTAGGTTATCTAGATTTTGAGAGAGAGACGTCAGGCTTCTAGGGGAAGCCCTTGCCAACTCCCTAGGATAAAGGCTCAGTATTTTTCCTGCCCCACTACTTTATTGAGCTGATCAGTGAGGAGATCTAATTAGAACAAGATTATTTGATATAGCCATTTTACTGAATGCACTCCATAATTATATGTTGTCGAATTTTTAATAAATGAAACAAATGTTGACTTCCTTTTTGGCTTTTTTCAATTCTGCAGCATACATTAGCAATTACGTCTGTGGTTCCTGAGTTCCTGCTGTTTATGAAGCCTATTTCCACTGTTCTGGATTAGAAGGGGTGGAACAACATGCAAATGTCATGATACAAAAGAGATATATTTTTTAATCCCTAAAATGAGTAATTGACAGTGTGCATAGCAACAGTGATCAGCTCAGTTCATTTCCTGCACTCATTTCTCCTCTCCATTTCAACATCGTTCCAAATCATCCACCCTAGACTCCAATTTCCCATTTGTTACAATTTGACGGCAGTTAGTTTGTCACTTTTTCACCTTTGAGGGCTATCTTTTATAAAATCTTGCAATTTGACAAAAATAAATTTAGAAATGATATTTGTAGTCAATATTTCACATTTTATAAATAAATGTATTCAATTAATTATGTACAGTATTACACTTTTTAACTAATAAGCACTTTTTCACACATGCGGTATATAGGAATACCTTGAAATATGTCAACTGTAGAAATCATTCCACGTAACCTTTGTGTTACATATTTCACATTTTAAAAATACACAGTATTCAAGTCAGTGTGCATTATTTTGCAAGCCCTTTATTTTAAAAAATGAATAGGCACTTTTTTCACATCTTTTAGCAATATCTTGGAATATTTCAAACAGAACTTTATAAATCAATCCCTGCAAAAAATACAACAACAAACAACTAATATGCACATTGTGACAACCTAATAGGTATAGACCTCTGGTTCTTACACTTGAATTCTGAGTGTTTTCTTGTATAGTTAGTCTCTTTGGATGTCTGACAAAAGAATGTAATGTAGTTATGTGGGCAATTAGCAAGCATTCGCATTTTGTAATTTCTTCTTATGGCTGTTCCTTAAGGGAATCTTTATCTACATATCGGCAAGTCTAACTATGAAAATATGATAGCAGATAGGCTGCTGCTCACTTCTAGAGAAATATGCCTGTATAATAATTATTTGTGTGAGGTAATATGCTACAGGTTGGACAGGCATACCTTCCCAGAATGTATACGAATGTACAGAAGATGTGGCCTTACTTATAGAGACTGTCAGGTTCCAGGCACTTGAAGATGAGTGAGTAGATCACAGAGTGAGGATGTTCTCCACTTTTTCTTCCTGGGATCACACACGAGGAGCCCAAGCCTGAGAACAGGTCATCCACCAGACTCAGCACCTCTCCTGGTAAAAACAAAGAGAGAGAGGGAATGTGGGCGAGAGGCCTTTCTTTAAAGCCAACCTTGAGAATCTTACGTCCATCATCTGGCCTCGGCTGGAATGGAGTTTGGCCTTTCTTCACCAATTAGAGTAAATCGACAAAGAGTATTGGACTCAACTCATCTCATGTGTTTACACTCAAATGCTTTTAGAAAATGTCACTCGCTTTTATTGTATTTTGCCATTATTATTATCTTTCTTATTTCTTTGAGGAGAAACGTTGCATGGCAATTGGCGACCCGGTGTCTCGTAAACACAAGCTGACCACATGACTTCTCTGAAGGCTGTATACTGGAAAGTTATGATACACTAACAAAAACGGTTCCCAGCACTACCCAAGAGGTGAAGGATTTCAAAAGAAAATGAGCACCAAAACATCTTGATCATTTAGGGTCCTTCCTGTAAATGGACCTATGCCGTTAAGACCAGAAAATGGTTTTCCATCAGTGCCAAGATACATAGCTGTATAGGATGATATGTCTGGGTTGCATGGGGGGGGGGGGGGTTGAGGGGTTTAAAATGGTCTGTAGGATGGAGTTCTAGAAAAAAAAGGAATGGGGGGGGTCTGAACGAATGAATGATTTAGCTACTTTCCCAGAAAGCAGACTGTATATAGGGAAAAACTTCCCGCTCGCATTCCGACACCTCAAGAGCGCCCAAGCCAAAATCTCTTTTCCTAAGGTCCAAATCCCCGGGCCTTCCCTCTGGGGTCCACCATGTCTCCTGAACTTCTGTATATTTTACAAAAACTTGACATTAATTAAACAGAAAACAATGGAATGGTAACTCGGCATCAGACCACAAAGAGACCCGTGTTGAATAATTTGAATGATGGAAGGCCTCGAATTCATGCATAGTTTCCTCTCTTCCAAGAAATCCAAACATCTTATGTTCTATATGATACAATATTTCACCTCCCACTCCCCTTGAAGCTGACAGGGAAAACAAAGCCTGGTAAATATTCCTACGCTGGATTTAATGTAAAAATTAGCCCAGGGGTTACAGGAGGCTACAATGACAGGCATTGTACCCCGCTGTAACCCTCGTGGGGATGCGCGGGGGGAGCATGCAGGGTTTGTGCTCGAGTACACGCTAATGTCTAATTAATGGTTTCAAAATAAGCAGAGTGAAAAGCGTGACAAATTGAACACAACTAGTGGCAATCAATCTTTTTTTTCTCACTTCACATTATCCCCAGGATACTGTTTTGCTCCTGCATTAAATGGAGAAGGATGTTTTGTACGTACAAATCTGAGTAGCTGAATGTCTAAATGAATTTGAAAAGGTTCTGGTGCTTCAGTTGGATATTACTGTGAGTCACAGCTACCAGAAATCTGTAAACACACAGTTGGGATTGTTCTCTATCTTTTAAGCCTCAATTATTGGTCAGTGTCTGATCACAGAGCCACTCTTGTCTAGTTTTATCTAAGTGGACTTCTCTTCCTACCCTAGCAGTGACACTAGCTACTTTTCAGGGCCAAAGACATTTTCACAATAAAATGTTTTAATACTCAAAATGCAATTGAAACATCAGTAGTTATTTATGAATGCTTGCCAAGTTCATCAAAGGTTGTCAAAGCCTGAAATGGTACAAACATTTTAAATGGGAATTTGATTTCAGGAAAAAAAAAGAAGCACATTTATGCCTAACATTTGTCTTTCAGCACGTAAAGTGATGTCCAGAAAAGTATGGACTTTCTTGAACAGCTCTATAAAGCAAACACCAACAATCAAATGCCTCAACTAAACCAACAGCAAAATAACAAGATCACTTCAAATATTTCAATTGGATAAAACAAACTGACTTCCAGGTCAAAGATGTAACGCATATGAATAAATGAATTGTTAAACCATTTTTCTCAATCATTTTTGTCAAGAGCCAGTTTGAATTACAAAACTAAGAAAAATGCATTTTTTATTTTTATTTTATGGCAATTTGCACAAACATGCAGTAAAAACAAAGCTATTGATGTGTGTAGGAGGGGGGGGG
>JBBMFX010000080.1:6501746-6513871 GCA_037832545.1 Rhabdalestes septentrionalis | reverse complement strand
ACCAGTGTAACACACACACCAGTGCCACACATTAAACCACTGATCTAATAAACTGTGCAGCTTGTAACCAAATACCTGGTTAGTGGTCCTACAAGGAAGGTGAAGCTCCTAAAGTGGCCCAAGACTGGATGTTTTTCATAAAGAACCTCAGTTCACGTATGGATGGGGGCATAAGTTCATATATAGAAGATGGACATCTGACAGAAGCCACATTGTCTTGGCATTTAAAAAAAAGTCCCCCTGTCTTTGATGTAGTCCAGGCAGGCCTCCGCGTTGCATAAACACTGCTGTTATGATTTTACCGTCCGTGTGGCCTTGGCCCGAAAAGCGTGGGGGGCTTGGGTAGAATTTATGGAACATATCTGCCGTTACGTCTCGTTTGTTTGCTTTTTTTGCACCCGCACGCCCAGAAGCAGGGGCCGCCTGGTTCGTGTTAAATGTTAATTGCACTGCAAAGTGTTCTGCGATACAGTATTACTCAGGCTGTGGAATCACACACACACACGCACACACACACAAACACACATTTCCCCCAAGCGCTCCTTGATGTTCTAAGCGACAATCTTTTTGACCTTTTCCCTCCTTCTTTAGGGTTAACCCCTAATACTGCAGGTTTATTAGGTTATGCACATTAAAATTCATAATTTATATGAATTTTTGCTTTTCATGACAAGGACTGATGCTAATTTAAGAAATCAAGTTGGTGAAAGCTGAAAAACATTTTAATATGTAGCCATTTTTGGCCACGAGGATGTTGAGTGGGAGTTTTATCAACTTTGCTTTCCTTGCAAAAAATAAACAATGCATGATAATCTGTGTTGTTGTTAATCAGTTACATATCTCAGACTGTACTATTAGTAATCCAAGAAAATCCAGCAGCACTGAGAACATAGAAAATGGACACTTTTGAGGTTGTTTTCTAACAAGTGCATAGTGCAAACAAACTAGTATTTGAAGGATTAGAAAATCAAAAGAATGGAATTTTTTTACTTTTGACATAAGTACTGATGTTAATTAAACACTTTATGCAGTAAAAATAGCAATAAAGCATAAATATAATAAAAATCACAGACTTAATTTGTTGGTGGCCATTTTTGGCCAGGAGGACGCTGAAAGGGCCAGCCAGAGGGTTAAAGTGCTCATATCTTTATATTTGTATTTTTTATGTTTTCCCAATTCCCATCATTTTGAGATATTTTCTGCTTCCGTGCCTTTAAGGCTCGAATGTAAATCACCTCTGTTGTGATTGGCTGCCCTACTTTAAGCCCCACTCAGATCGCGGTCTGGGTGGAATCACTTTTTACCACTTCAACTTAGCAAGGCTAAATTGTTGTGAGATTCATAGACGGATACACAGTCACATACAAAAGTTTGGGCACCCCTGGTTAAATGATATGATTGGTTGATGTTCATGCACATTTTATTGTTGTTCATCTGCTGAATTTAGGACAAGATGAAACAGAAAATTTGGCTTATTTACATTTTGCATATTTCCTTTTTTTGCAATTTGTTAATAAAATAAAAAATAAATACAAAAATAAAATTATATGAAAAAATGTGCAACTGAAGTTATAAAATTGAGGCTTTCAGCAGAGCACACATTAACTTATTCTCACATGCCAGTTGACTGGGGACTTTCAAGTTTTTGTGACATCACAAAAACCACATTTTAATGTGACAAGCTATGTAATATATAAAACCACATATACACACTACATCAAGCTCAGTTTCAAAAATTGCGAGAATTAATTGGGTATTCCATGATATCGGCCCTTTAATAATCATCATTCAAACTGCTATAAAACAAATCCATATGAGAGCGAGGAATGAAGTGTGGGCCACAATACCGGTGAAGGGGTGCGCACACACACACACACACACAAACACACAATCTACCCCCCTCAAATTCTGCTTGCTCTGCACAACTGTGTGAGTGTATGTGTGTTTGGTGTGTATTTGGGGGTATTTGCCAAGTCTCTCTGCAGCTCTTTTCCTCATGCGATTAGTAGTGACAGGGGGTCAAGGGGTGATTCAGATTGAATATTGATATGACACCGCCTGCTCCTCCACCAGTCTCCCTCTCATTGGCACAAGCATGTGTGGAATGTGGCCGTGGAGCCAGAATCTGGCAGCTTCCTGACAGCTCAGTGCGGAGAGAG
Source organism: Rhabdalestes septentrionalis (assembly GCA_037832545.1). NCBI lineage: Eukaryota > Metazoa > Chordata > Actinopteri > Characiformes > Alestidae > Rhabdalestes > Rhabdalestes septentrionalis. The sequence goes on along the minus strand of JBBMFX010000080.1, from coordinate 6,511,712 downwards.
GCCACGCTGAAGGGGGGAGGAGAAACCCAAAGACTTCGGAAGAGAAAGGGGGAGGAGTAGAAAGATGGGGGTGTGTGTGAGTGGTGGGGGAAGGAGGGAGGTGGTAGTGTTGGAGGGGGGAGGACAGGAGACAAAAAATCAGTTTGAAGTTTTATGTTTCTGGATGTGGTTTGGATCGAATCGGATATCTTTGTATGTTTTGATAATCAGAATAAATCAGCAGGCTGATCCGTGACCGAGAAGACGGGAATGGACTGAAGGCCTCTTCCAGGAGTGCACTAGTAATTATCACATAATCCAGACTCACTAAAGGAGGGGGGAGCGAAAACAAGGCAAAAAACCTCAGTCAATAATCTGCACTCATATCCAAAATGTTCTGTGCTAGACCTCCCAGACTGGAAACGAATGCAGGAAAGAACTTTCAGAAGACTTCCTTAACTTTGCATCTGATCATAATCCCAACCCTGGTACTAAACACAACCCTGACACTGACCCTAAACCTGGTTGTTAATAATTTTGAACTCAACATAGCTCTATGTTGAGTTTTCCAATTAAGAGGGATTAAAAATTCAAATAAACTCAAATCGCTTTGGTGAGTGCTTCTCAAATGATTCCTCAGATGGTCCTCATTTCTGCTGGACACATGTGTTGGACTATCTGAGGACCAGAACCACTGCTTTGCACTATTACTAAAGGTTTAACTGCCTAATGTTTTTTTCTGCTAAATGTTAGTCTTAAATTAACAACTGTCATCATTTTATCTGCTTCATATTAAATGACTTCTCCTAATTTTATGGGAAGGACTGGGCATGTATAAAGTTAACATAATGTTTTCTATGTCCTGTATCCTTTTTGCATTCAACAGTCTTTTTTCCCAGCAAACACATGTGCAGAACTTATTTCCACTCAAAAAATCTACAAATTTGAGTGGGAGAGTTCAAACTTTTGCACTCAGGAATGGCCAGAAACAGTCAGCCTGATTTTGTCTGTGCCTCTGTCCATTTTATGCATATTTTTAATGCTGTTACAGCTTCACAATGCTTATTGGTTATCATTTAAATGTTCCAGTGCAAAACTAATGAAGCCAGTCTTCAGACCCTGATCACTCATACATATAAATGTTAACTAATATACTCTCCTGCTCTACAGAAGTTTGTATATGTGAATCACTGTCACGGAATCTATTATGTGCCTTATAATTTTACCACAAGAATATTTCTATTATTTTACTATTTTTATTTAATTCTTTTACTATGCAACCTTGAGGGGGCTCTGATTCCAATAATTTATTTACTGAAAATGATGGTCCATTTTTCCATTGATGATGATGTTCCAAACTTAAAACTGGCTACACTTTTAGTAAAATTTAATAACTGATTATTTGTCCCACTTTCTCTTTGCTTTAAATGGGGTCTTTGATGTGTACTTGACAGCTGAGTTTCTCATGCCTGTTTTGGAGGCAAAACTCCATCCCCACAAGCACTGCATTTGGGATCTAAAGCCGATGGTATGCACAACCTGCCCAGGGTGAAAGAACCTGACTTTCACTGCAGCCACTCTTCCGTTCAGTGCACACGCTTCACACGGGTCCCCAAAGGCCTTGTGCATCCTCATAAAAGTTGCATGGGTTTTACAGCCGCATGTATGTGCACAAGAGTGTGTGTCGGATTGACAGCAACATGTATGCCGAAATGAGTCGCCTTCGGCCCCTTTGGCACATGCCACCCTCCAGATGGTGACAACTGCAGTGTGTCCACAGTGATTCCTCTCACTGTATTTGTACAGAGGTCATCACCCGTTTGCAACTCACAGGGTTTTCTTTCTGCAAACTGGCCTGATTTACATTCCTGTAACAATTCCAGCCATGTGGAGTGGCAATGACATGTTTTTGATGGGTCCCCTGCTTTCATTGCAGCACATTTTCATTCAGGTTTGCTTCTTTCATTCTGAACTGAAGCTAATATGGCCAACAAGTTATGGGAGTGAATTTTGCACCTGTTAGCAGGGTGTAACCTCCATCACACACTTGCCTTTTTTAAGGAGTTTGTACTGACTTATGTGATTTCAGACAATGTAGGACATGCTATTATTGGTTAAAATGGACAAAAACTTGTCATAGTGCTACAAATAGCCAACAGCTGTCTTGAAACCTGACAATAAGTTATTCCCCTTGTAGCTCAATTGAAACCTGACTGAGGTTACAGATGCAGGTTAGAGTATTTGGTGACCATAGACCCCAAGCAAGGAAATCAGACCCCAGCTGGCAGCGACACTTTCTGCTATGCTGTGTTGTTCACTGTGAATCCACTTCGATATCTGGCAGTTCAAATGTTTGACCAGTTCTTTGCTGATTGACTTGTCTGGATAACTATTCTTTTGCATTCAAGTTGACCCTGTTCAACATTTCATGTCGCTTATAATGTCTGAATTACATATTTTTATTAGTTTCACATTAAACAACTTTACCTAATTCATTGGAGGGAATTTGGGAAAACACAAAATGAACAGATAATGACATTCCCTAATCTTACCTTGAGTTTGGGCCATCTTTGGGCCGCCCTCCAGCATCCAGACAGTGAGCCATTCAGCAGCGATACAAGGCAGGGGAGGTGGAGACCAACTCTTGCTTGTAACCTCTGCAGCAGGGCGACTGTTTGGTAAGTCAGTATGCTGCTACAGTTCGCACCCTGGTGGTGCAGACCACCTGTGGCAACTTTGCACTCTGAATGGCCTTCTATGAGGGGTTGGCTAATCACCTCATAGACAAACTAGCGGAGCAAGAGCTGCAGTCCACTTTCAAATCGCTGCATCGACCAGAGACTGAATATTCACTCCAAGCATGTCCCTCATACCCTGCTGCCAACAAGTTACACTGCCAAGGGGCTGCACCAAGGACCATCAGGCCATCATCCTCTCCCATAGCCATGGGATTCTTCTTCATCAGAAAGATAGATGTGGACAACCTCTCTGGTGCTTCAACCTTCACCTTTAAGAGTGCGTACAATCTTGTTCACATCAGGGAAAACCAAGAAATACTTCATAAATTATGTTCTCCACGACATGCTGGGCTGCTGGGTGTTCGCCTACCTCAACAACACCCTGATCTACCTTAAGACCATTGAGGAACACACCTTGCATGTGAGAGCAATGCACAAGAAGTTGTTGGCCTACCAGCTGTTCTGCAGGTTGGAGAAATCCTATCCTATCAGCGGTCCACTACAGAACCTGGATGTTGTGCATGATTGGCCCCTATCCAAGATGCTTAAGCAGCTTCAGCACTTTCTTGGGTTTTACAAACTTCTATCATTATTTCATCTGGGGCTTCAGTTCAGTTGCAGCATCATCCGAGAATCATGTCATCCTTACCACTACTCAAGCTACTTGTGCCTTTCACCAACTCTTCACCATGGCTCCCATCCTGCTCCACTCAGATCTAACCAAACCATTTGTTGTGGAAGTGGATGCCTCCAGTGTGGGCAGAGGACCCATTCTCTCCAATATGATCCAGACCAGAAACTGTGCAGTTTTTCTTCAGAAAGTTTAATCCCACTCAGGAGCCATATGAGGTATGGGACCGTGAAATGTTGGTAATCAAGTGGGCACTGGAAGTATGGCATCACTGGCCTCATAAATATCCACAGGGGTATAGCACCAAATTCTGGGCCCTATGCACATGCAGTGACCATGGGCCGCTGAAAGCTCGAGGTTCACAACTACCTACAACCTCAGGGGCCCTCCTCACACATGGGGCCCTGGTAATTTAGTCCCACGTTTTACACAACCATGACACTGGCTATCCAACAAGCGAAGCAGCTCAACCCCAGGCAGACACAGTGGACACTGTTTTTCGAAGATCTTAATTTCCAACTGTCTTACCACCTGGGGTTAAAAATCACCAAGCTGATGCCCTCTCTTACCAGCTTGAAGCCTGAGTCCCTGGATTGACCCACATCTGTCCTGCCAACACAAGTCCTAATTTCTATATGCCTTTGGGAGTTAAAATGTAGATTCCAACAGGGGCAGACCTTGGAGCCCCCTCTGGCAGGCACCCCACCCTGACATCTCCTTGTGCCCACAGCTCTCCACTCTGATGCCCTCCAATGGAGCTACTCATCAGCTGTTGATGGCCACACAGGCTAAAACCGAAACCATAGCCTTTTCCAACGGGCTTTCTGGTGGTCCAGTATGGGTGAAGACATCAAGGGATTTGTCCAGGAGTTTGCGGTGCGCACCAGGGCCAAGTCTTCCAACCAGCCCTCACTGGGGAAACTCTAACCTTTTCTTGTCCCTCTGGACACCATCCACCCCATCTTCAACCAGTCCTCCAAGGCTGTTCATCTGGGGGCTCTCACCAGGCTCACTGCCAAGACCTCTGCACATAGTCCGACTGCATGGGTTTGCCATGGACATTGTCTCAGCCATAGGGCCACAGTTCACTGGCACATTCTGGAAGGCCTTCTGCTGTCTGATCAATTGTTCCTACAGTCTCTCATCTGGCTAATACCCCAGACTAATGGTCAGACAGAGCAGACCAACCAACTATTGGAGTGCTTCCTGAGATATTTCGTTGCTGATCATCAGTGCTCCTGGGCCTAGTACTTTATCTGGGCTGATCATTTCCACAACCTCCACACCTCAATGGCCACCAGGTCCGTTTGAGTTATTCTGTGGATTCCAAGCTGCAGGTTGATGAATCATCAGCCCATTGATTAGTCTGCAGGTGTCATCATCTCTGCCAGCAGGCCTGCAATTCTATCCAGTGGGCCAATGGGCGCTATGTCCAGCAACATCACCAGTGACAGGGTTTAGCTCTCCACCAGGAACCATCACCTCTGCACAATCAAAGAAGATTTCACCTCAATTCATCGGACCATGCAAGATCACCCACTGGATGAACCTTGTCACCTACCATCTCCAGCTGCCTGCCTCCATCCAGGTTCATCCCGAATCCACATTTTTAAACTCAAACCCATTTTCTTCTCTCCTGTTTCCCAAGACCCAGGGTCTACTCCACCCCTGATCATTGACAGTGGTTCCATTTACAATGTCCAGTAGATACTTGACTGACAATGCTACAGCTGGGTCACACAGTACCTCATTGAATGGGAAGGTTTTGGTCTGGAGGAACAGTTCTGAGTCCATTTGAGATTGTCTCAGTCAATTCCATTTGGCAACAGTCCCGGAGTTGGGGCACTCTTCTGCACACCAGTCATGTGACGTGCATTAGGACCCAGAAGTGAGACACTTCATGCGGTACATAAACAAAGAAGTGGTAAGCAACCAGTGCTTATATATTGAGTCCCATGCCCTCCTTGACTCATCCTATCTCCAGCTGGTACCACTTGTACTCCAGTTCTTTACTCATGTTTACAAAGACTGTGTGAGTGTTTGAGATTGAAGATTCATGGTGGGAATCTCTATGTTTGCTGGGAGCATTCTCACATTAACAGCATGGTTTATCAACCCTTTAATGTTAAATCCACATCTGCGTTCCTCCACCACTTTACACTGGGCAAACAATTTGGTTTATGACACAAGGTCTCTTTTGGGTAATATTTTCTCTCCCAATTCCCCTTGCTCACCCTCTACCCCTGTCCATGTGCTCGGGACAGACTGTGCCCTGGCTCACCCCGGGCCAGCCCAGTGACAGACTGGCAAGGTCCTGCTTTACCTCACCTCACCCCTCTCAGCTAACACCTTCCTTCTGCCAGCACTAACCCAGAGAGAGAGTACCCCACACAGAGAGGCCTGCCTGCCTGCAGCCTGCATTCATTCATTCATACAGGCAGGAGAAGTGAAGAGAATAAAGGAGAGAAGAGGAGAGGAGAGGAGAGAAGAGGAGATAGAAGAGGAGAGAGAAGAGAAAAGATGGGTCCTTCATAATTGTACAATAGCTTATCTTGCACCTCGGCACTGTGATTAAATGGAGAAGAAGATAGAGGTGGAAAAGTGAAGAGAAGAGAAGGGAAGAGATGAGAAGAGAGGAGAAATGAAGAGAAGAGAACAAAGAAGATAGAAGAGAAGAGAAAAGAATAATGAGGATCGAAGAGAAGAGTATAGAAGAGAAAAAAGGAGATGAGGAGAGAAGAGAATAGAATAGAAAATAAGATGAGTGAAGAGAAGTGAAGAGTTGCTGGTAGATCAAAATTGTAGCTTCTCCTGCACCTCTGCAATGAGGGGGTGGGGTGTGAATCATGTTTTTGTAAGTTTTACAAAAGTGAATCTGGAGTCAGTGTTGCGTCAGTCAGTGTTGGATGTGAACAGTGCAAGGCAAGCAGACTGGAGGGCTCCTGCATTCGGGGCTGAAACAAAAACACAAGCTCTGAATTTGACTCCATCACCAGAAACCATGTGTCACATTCTGCTCTCAGAGTGTTCTCACTGAGTCAGTGTCAAAACGCTCTTAGCCCTTTAATGACCTTCAGTAAATGACTATTTAAAGCAATTTAAAGAAAGAAATTTAATTATAAAATTCTGTATAAAAATCTTGCCAGCAGTGAAGCATGTGGGTGAATGTATTATGTTTTGAGATGGCCCAAAGGAACAGGGAATGTTACAAGAAGAGAAGGGTGAATAGACTCAACTGAATATCAGCAAATTCTGGAAGCAAACCTGAAACAGTCAGCCAAGAAACTGAAGCTGAAAAAGAGCTGGCTTCTACAACACGGCAGAGATCCAAAACATACCTCCAAATTCACCATAAACTACTTGAAAGAATGCAAGCTAAAGCTTTCGAATTAGCCATCACAGTCCCTTGACTTGAACATCATCGAAAATCTCTGGGTAGATCCTGCTTCACGTGTAGTACGGCCCAAAAATACCACAGACCCAGAAGCGTTCCACAAGGAAGCATAGATCTAAATTCCTAAAACAAGATGAAAAAGTGTTTGCAAGCTGTGATACCTACCAGAGGGGGTGTTACTAAGCACTGACTTAGTGGGGTGCCCAGAATTTTACACATGCCACAGTTATTATTTCCTACACCTTTTTAAAGAATGAATAGCTGAAATAAAAAGTGATGGTGAATTAAAATTTGCAGAAAAAATGATGGAGGTTTGGAATAGTTTACTGCATGGACTGGCTAAACAACAATATCTAGTTTCTCTTACGTTACATCCTAATCCAGTTCCTTATGACTGCCTCTCACCATTCCCTCTGGAGTGTCATATTTAGACTCATGGTCTTTTCTTGCTATCCTCAGGGAAGAGGGAGAGTGCCTGAAATCAGAGAAGGAATCGCTTCATTTTCCCCAGAGACTTCTTGGATGACTTTGACAGAGACCATGGCCATGGACCACCGGGGATTCCTGCTCCCATGCTGAATGGCTTGTCTGTGCTTTCTGATGTCAGTCCAAATGAGAGGTGAGTGTTTCCACAATCAATAAGAAACCAAGGACAAGCTGAACTTGTCGTGACCACCACCTGAGGCTCCATATGAACAGCATCACAATTGGGCTAAACATGCTTAATTAAACAAGTTAAGACAGTTTCCTTAGGAGTGTCATACCACCCTTGGGGGTAACAAAGTGCAAACAAACATTTGGTCCCAATAAGTGCAACATCTGCAAGAAACTTCTCTCTTGCCTCCCGACAGCTTAACCCTTTGCAGCGTCCGAAATGCGATTTGCTGGCGGAAAGAATGGAAATGATTCTAGCGTCTCATGGGATGCTCGGTCATGGCCTTATGCAAGCATACCTGAAGCCTTTTGATGGAGTTCTGCAGGGTTGTCTGTTACCTGTCAGCCGGTATTGTCAATATGAATGAGAACCACGTGCAGCTGGAGGAGATTAGCTGAGAAATTCTATTACCGGAGAGGCATATTGCGTGATCTGGAGTTAACAAAGCGATTAAAACCTCATGGCAAATGGGAGGTGACCTCTCAACAGCATAAGTGGAGTAAGAACAAATCACAGGCTACAATTTAGGGGGAGAAAGACATACCGAAGACTTTATCCTATTTACCGCACTTCTCCTCTGGAATGGGAGCTAATCTATCGACATCTGGCCTACAGAGAAACCAGTCCCACTTACATACATTTTACTTATGGGCAGTGCCTTCAAGGAAAAGTAGAATAATACTTGACTCAAGTGGTTCATTCAGCATGTATTCTCAACAGGGGGATAACCCTCTGAATAAATTCTGAATTAAAAAATCGAATTGAAAGCATATCGCAAGGGTCAATGACTACCCTTTCTTCGGAAAAAAATGCCATATAAACACATAATTAACCCAGAAACATCTAAATGTAATATTAGATGGTCAGGTGAATCTTTAGTGAATCCATCCTTTACCTTTATTACAGCTCTTCTCTAGAGATCTGCAGAAATCTGCCATTACAGTTTTACTCACTTCTAGTAAACAGAACAATATCAGTAAGAGCTTTGGGAGCGGCTTTAGTTAGGACTATACAACTGCAACTGGCTATGTTTAAGATTAGAAGGCTGGGAGAGTTAAAGGGGGCAGTAAAGAAAGGAGTGGAAAAAATTAAATGCTGAATGTTTTATATTATAGTATATATTAGAAATTTTTGCATAGTGTTTATGTTAAGTATGTGTTTCTTACTGGAAAACGGCTAATTTGTATCAGAAATTAAATAATTAGAATAGATGTCTCTGACTTTTACATGGTACTATACATTTGAACTGGCTGTAGGGGTGACTATTGGTTATTTTTCTCACTGAAATCATAGGTCAGTTGATCGGAAGCACACTCAAAATCAGTACTGGAAAGAGGGTTCACAAACTATACAACAAATTTCATACCCGTCTTTATGGCAGTGTAGATTTATGACAACTTTAATACGATCATTGTTTAGCCAATGATGAGCAGGAGGTTTAATCATTTGCAGGGCTGTGTTGTGGATGAGCACTGAAATGGAAGATTTTCAAAAGTAGAATAAGGTTAAAAAACTTAATATAAATAAAACTTAAATATAGTAAGGTAAACCCATGTTCCAACTATACAATTTACTCTGGAATGTAAATACTGATGTTACCCCTGAATAGACTGTACTTTAATTTAAGGATTTTTTAAAAATGCAGTAATTTTCTTTGGTATAAGCAGGTAAATACAGTAATAAATACATTTTAAGTAATAAATATAAAGTAAAATTTACAGGTAAACCAGTAATGTTTTATATGGAAATATAATTCAATATTTTTTAAATACATTTTTTCATTATTTTGAACTAAAATGCATAAAAAAACATATTGCATGAAAAATGTCCCAAAACTTGCAGAAAATGTTTGCAGTTTCTGCGGAATTGTGGGAATTTCCATGTACAATTAACAGTTAGGTTCCCAGAAAATATCTGTGTTAGAGACTGATAGACTGATTCCACAACTCCTGATCCAGTGGTGGGGGGTGCTTAGGGAGGGTCCAAAACATCATTTGATCAAGGGTATTCATGACTGCAATAAATTTTGCACTATAGAGCGTGCCTGATTAAAAGCCACATGCTCTACTTTTAGAAAGAAAATCAATTTGTTCTTGTACAAGCCGCACCGGATTATAAGCCGCATGTGTCTCATGTTGTAATATGAGATATCTACACTGATTTTTAAAAACTTTTAACGTTACAGTAACAGTTTTATTTTTCAGTGTCTGTAACACGGCTCCCTTTAAGTATACCTATGTATCAGTAACACACACATCATGTTGCTTCTGCTTTTTTATTGAACAGTGCAGCAACAACATTCCATCTCCTAATGAGCAGTAAAAAGATATACTGTAAGTATACTGCTCCAGCCTACCAGGAAAAGTCATCAATTGCCATCTTTATCTTCCTTATCTTCGTCGTGGGCAGGCCTTAGGGATTCAACACCCCCACTTTTGCTAAAATGTGATTCTATCCCCCCCACTTTTGTCAAATTATATTGTATTAAATTCATTAAACTGTATTTATAACTTGGCATCCGTATGTCAGGGGGGGGGGGGGGGGGGGGGGGGGGGGGGGGGGGGGGGGG
>JBBMFX010000080.1:6454863-6478588 GCA_037832545.1 Rhabdalestes septentrionalis | reverse complement strand
CACACACACACACACACACACACACACACACACACACACACACACACACACACACACACACACACACACACCTCATTTGACTCATTCCCGGTTCTTCTCGTTTTCAATTTCATTTAGCCTAATTGGAGAAACATTTGTCTTCTCTCTAAATCCTTCGCTCTCTTGCTGGCTTTGCTCATCTTCCTCTCACTTGCTGTTAAAATGAATACAAGCAGTTAATAATTAATTATTCATTTAAAAACCGAAGTAACACCTCTGGTATAAAATGTGCTTTACTCTCATCATCTATCCAGTATCAAATCAACAGCAGAGATTATCGCTATCATTATGAAGGGAAAAAAAAGGTGAAATCAGTCTAAAGCAGGATCCTCGGCTTTACTTTTCAAATCTCTATTCAAACCAAACAAAAAGCACACCAAACATCAAACAGAAGGAATATTAGGAATATTGAAACTGTGATACCTTAGTCACGCTGTAACTCTCAGTACTGTAAAAGAGGTTAATACATTACTTTAATATGTTTTAATGCAAATAAGATTGTGTTTTAGGTCTGTTTCCAATAATATGCAAGATCAAATTAGAATCCCACTTTATTTATTTATTTACATTCAAATTTGGCAGTTTTAACAAAGCTATTCAGGTTAATAGAAGAGAAATGCAGTAATTTATTTGGTGGTAAATGGATATATGGACAAAAGTATCGTGACTTCTTAATTACTGAATTCATGTGGCCCCTTACTTCCAGTGAATGTCAATCTTAATGCTGGCCCACACTGAGCCTCGGCCTCAACCCCATTCAACACCTTTGGGGATGAACTGGAACAGAGATTGTGAGTCAGGCCTTCTCGTTCAACATCAGTGCCTGACCTCATAAATGCTTAACAGAATTCCCACAGAAACACCAAAATCTTGTGGAAAGTCTTCCAAGAAGAGTGAAATCTGTTATAGCTGCAAAGGGGGACCAACACCAATGCATGTAGGTACTTGCTGGCAATTTCATTCATTTTCATCCCTGTTGGTGGAATGGTCAGACATCCCAATACTTTTGTCCATATTGTATGTATATTTATTTACTATTCAATCATGCCAGATGAACTACATGTGTCTCTTGAGCATTTAACTGTAATGATGGTAATATAGTGATATAAACCCCTTTAAAAAGTATACACATTTTCATTGGAGCTCTACTTTGTATTACATTTAGAGGCATTAAACTCTTAAGAACTGCTTTTATTCACCTCCATTGTGAATATAGGGACATTTTTCAAGTACAGGTTGTTTCATAACAAAACCCTCTCTGAATAAGTTAGTTACATCCTAAGCAGAAATGTTTAGGGAAAAATGTGTAAATGTGGAAACAGTGCTGTTCATACTCAGCTCTGGCACTGGAGGGCGCTGTCCCTCTGTATTGTGAACCCACCGAGTGGCTGTAGAGCATCAACAGCATGCCAGTTCACATCCATCGTAAAGGTGAGTGTAGAGGGCCCTTCAGCGGTTCTGAACCGTATGCGCGGTGAGGGGCTTCTTTTCTCATTACTCACCCTCACACACATCCGCTCTCCTACACGCAGCCCCTCGTTCAAGGATGTTTATTTTTATTTTCTATAATTTATACCCCCAACCGCCCCCTCCGTCCCACAGCCCTGCACACCGCAGGAGTCCCACTGGACGGTGAATCAAACACGATGATGCACCTCCAGCATCCGTCCGCAGTGTGTACAGAACATTGTGTACCCCCCACCCCGCAACACCCCTCTGACTTGTGATGAACATGGAATATAAATATGAAACAAATTGCACCCAGTCGCATCTGTTCACTGCAGTGTCACAAACAGCACTCATAAACACGAATATAGTTCAGTCAGCTAACGTCGCTAACAAAGAGTGACAGTTCGGTCGAAAAAAAGCTATCATTGCTAATTATGATTTAAAGTAAACAGCAGTTGTCACCACACAAAGCACACTGAGCCGAGTATCTTCCATTAACAACTTTAAAAAACCTTGGCTCAAATAAACACTCCCATCAAAAAACTGATGCTAATCAGGAGTGAGCGTGGAAGCCAGATGTAAATTCCAAATGACAAGTTTACATCTTACTAACTGAAGCACACTAGCTAAACTTAAAATTAACCTTCAAACAGAGCTTAAAATATTTAGTCAGAGGTGCTAACAGTGGAAGCTAATTTTCCTTCCGACAAATACCAATCATGCTAACTAGTGCATGCTAGCTTCCATTTATTTACTTCCAGCCTCAGAGTAAAACTCATAAAGCATAAACTGTCCATTTGTCATACATGAAAACAGAGATTCTTCTCTGCATTGAATCCTTTCACCCAGTGAAACAACAGGCATGCAGGAGCGCAGCACCTTGGGAGCAGTGTGTGTGAGGATGGTACCTTGCTTAAAGGTACCTCAGTGGTGCCACTAGCAGTCCTGGGATTCAAACCCACAGACTTCTGATTACAGGGCAACTGCCTAACCACGAGACCACCAGCTGCAATACATTTGTCAAAAAATATATATAGTCCAACAAGCTCATTTTTCACTGAATGCAAATGTAACAGATCATTTGTCAAGATAAATGAGAAAAATCATCAATATATTATGATGAAAAATGATAACAAATAACAAAACATCATGGAATTGGAAGCTTTTATTCACTGAAATTTTGTCTAACACCACAAAATAAAGCAAATAGCCACTAGTTATCTTATTAGCTTCCGTTCAGGAAATAACACTCACAGGCAAGCCTAGCAGTCCAGGAAGTTAATTTTTCTAATGACCAAAAGCAAATTTAATGGACAACATTTATCATGATAAATGATTAAAATGATAATGCATGATAAATGATCATAAATGATTAAACATCACACGAATAGAAGCTTCTTACCAGAGGAAGATTTCGTTGCTCACAACAGTCTTTTCTTCATCAGAAATCAGTAATTTTAACTATAGATTATTGGAGTCTGACTTGTTTCTCTTACACTTATCAGCTTCTCAGTTTTCTTTATTAATCTCTAAACTGACTTTGTGGTATTTTGTCACTTCGGATGTTGTACAAACTAATTTCAAAGATGATCAAGGTATTTCTGGATCTTATAGTTTGACTCAAGACATTATTTTGAGCAAATGCCATCAGAACAGGGAGAAAAGAAAGAGCATTTTAAGATTTTAAACTTGGACCAGGCTGAGATTATAGAAAGGATTTTCTGAATTGAAGAAGTAGGAGAAGCTGGTTAAAATCTCATTTGCCCATGTAGTGCGTAAGTACGAGGCTAAAGGTGTAAGCCGAGTGGTGGTGGGAGTGAGAGTGAACGTTGTAACTCGAAACTTTATATGTCAAATCTGTAGTAACCCGAGGAACCCCTGTACTTCACTTAAAAATGTTAACATTGCGGATGAGTGGAAGCAAATCCAATTGTCGACATGCAATGACAAAATAACTGCATGTTAACTTGTGCATGCTGGCTTCATTGCTAGCCAAGTCAACATTGCATTCTCTATGGTGCTTCAACTTTGGGCAAATTTGTCCTCAGAGCTTCGCGGCCATCACCAAAGTTAGTCAGGCTTGTTAGCACAACAGAATTCATCACCATGCTCCCTTTGCTCCTTTGTTACATTTAAACAGCCCCGAGGAAAAGAAATGCTCTCAAGCCATGTGTGCGAAGTTATACATCCCGCCTGTCAAAACAACAAAAACTCCACCTAATGGCGGGGAAAACAGAGAGTTACAATTTGTTTCATGCCTCCCCGGGGCTATGACATCCTTGTCATGCCCGACGCGCTAGTGTATTACCATAATAAAAAATGGGTGTTTGCTCATGGGCGCATTGGAAACCTGTTGTTGTTTCTGGGAATTGCCGTCTTGTTTTTTTGTTTTTTTCTACTTCTATTACAGCATCGTGGAGCTACTTTGAAGCCTCCTACCCTAGACAGCCCTATTATGAGGCCCTATTTTTGTGTGTATTATGAGCTGGAACAAAGCCATTTTTCCTCCATACACAGGGCAGAAACAGAGTTTGTTTAGTATGAGTGGACGTTATGACAAGGCCTCTGCCGAGCGGCCGTGATTTACTGTGGGCATACGTGGTCATGTCGTACTGTCACCTCGGAAATGAAGTATTCAAAGCGTACCCCTACTGAATGGATGGATGGATGCGAAGGCGGATGGATGAATGAATGGCTGGCTGGTTATATAGATTGCCCAGATGGAGAAAATGACATATTATAGCAAGAGCTGATTTCAGAAACAGCAGCCGCTCGTGAAACCAACTCAGTTTGGTGGCATCGTGTCCAGTCCACTCCCTGGCCACTTTTTTGGAAACATCTACGTTGTACACCCACTCACTGACCACTTTATTAGGAACACCTACCTAATAGGACAACTGCATAGCTGTACATTAGACTGTACCTATTGTTGGCTGGATTGTTTTATTAGTCAAGTTCTACACTATTAATATCTACTACTACTATCATAGTAGATAGGAGTGGATAGTAGATGGATAGTAGTGGATAGTTGATCATTCTCTGCACTGCAGAAACACTTATATAGTACTGGGAGGGTGTTTTAATAAAGTTGACAATGTGAAAACTTTGATACACACTTCTTAAATTACATTACCCAGATCATGGAAAATAATTGTTCTACCTTTGCTGAATTTTTTATGAGGTACAACACAAATCAGCCAATCAGAACAGAGTCCTTTTACATATATTAGTCTTAAATGCAGGGCAATAAAAAGCAGATCGTTAGTAAATAAAAAAAGGATGAAGAGAGGTTAGGCAATGGTCGTGTATAAAATAAATTAAAAAAACTGTTTTGGTGCAAAATAAATGAATGAACTTCAGAGAAAAAATACAAGACAAGAGTAAGAAAACTACATAATATAAAGGTTGTAGCTACATCAGAGTGCTGTGAATAATTTACCATGTTTTTCAAAGAGGAGGAGAGACAAGATTCGATCACTTTGACAGGCTAATGAAGCCCTACCCATCCACCCGTAAAGTCTTGTTTCACCTCAACCAAGCCAACACAATATTAATTCACCACACCCAAGCACCCACAAACCCCCACATGCCCCAAAACATATCACCCTTGGGCACTGGTTACAACAAACATAGCTTATTTTGTATGATGGGACATTATGAGCTTATTTTGTATGATGGGACATTATGAGTTTATTTTGCATGATTGGACCAGGCACCCGCTGAGCGACAGTGATTTACTGTGAGCAGACATGGTTTTGTTCTGTCACCTTGGAAATTACTGTAAATACCGGACTACAGAACGCACCTGATTAAAAGCTGCATGCTCTAATTTTAGAAAAAAAATCAATTTTGTCGCACTGGATTACAATCCGCATGTTTCTCACGTTGAAATATGAGATATCTACACAGACGTTTTAAAACTTTTAAACGTTATGGTAACATTAAAAAATAAATATTGCACATGGTTTTATTTTTCGAACAGTGTCTGTAACTCAGCTACCTTTAAGTATATGTATGTATCAGTAACGCACACATTATGTTGCTTAGGCTTTTTTACTGAACAGTGCATGAACAACATTCCAACATATCCTAACGGCCGGTAAAAATATATACCGTATTTATAATGCAGCCTACCAGGAAAAGTCATTAATCGCCACCTTCATCTTCATTATCTTCGTCATGGGCGGGCCTTAGGGGGTTGTGACCGCCCTCGGACTCACTCGGCCCCGCCCTGGGAATACGAGCCGTCCGGGATTGGTCCGGGAGTTTGAGCCTAAACACTCGTCACAGATGCGCCCGAGTTGTGCATAAAACATATCAACCCGAAACGAGCCTATAAAATGCGTCGCCTCCCCAAAGGTCCGTCCACAACTCCGTGTCTGGCGCCCAGTCTGGTTACGAGGCAAAATGTTTTTGGCACCATGAAAAAAAAAAAAAAACTCATACATTAGCTGCAGTGTATTATTAGCGGCAGGGTTCAAAAATTGGGAAAATTTGGGAAGAGAGTAGTAGATTTTAGTCCAGAATTTATGGAAGGAATTCAAAGAGTTCCCCTATTGAATGGATGGATAAGTTTGATAGGACTGAACTTACTACTCAAACATTAACATTTACAATGCAATTTTTTTACCCACATTTTTAAGAATTTCAACAAAGTACATCACTTTTCTACATAGTCACTTTTTTATTGCCAGGCAGTTCTCCCCATGTCACACCAATATTGTAATGATGGCATAAAAACATGTTTTTGGTTCACTGTGTAGCCATCACACAAAAATCTTTGTTCCCTTAAAGCTTCTTTGAACGGACAAAAATGTGGAAATCAGATGCTGCTAAATGGCGCTAAACTCACAGACACACATGGCTACTACTCTTCCAGTCTTCACCATTTCCAACAAAAATATAAACATGCAGATACTTCTTTAATGTCTCTCGTACGTTTATATTCACAGCAGAATACACCTCCCACAGACCAGTAAACCTAGACTTAACTGTGCGAAGATTCTGCTACAGAAGAAGTTAGTACTCCACCACATCACACACTTCGTAAAATCTGTGTTATTAATGTTAGTTTATGACATGTAGTTGTTATCCTCAGTGCTTGAAGACAATGAGGGTCTGTTTTGGTAGTCAGGAGAAGTTCTTGAGGTAGTTCTTCAACCTTTGAGAGGAGGTGAGTCATTGCTATAACATATTTACTATGCTCAATTAGACGGTCCATGATGGGCAATAGCAGCTCCTCTTTTCTGCCTGACTGTGTTGTTATGAGAGGAAAGTGTTTGCCAGCAGCGGCTGTCAGACTCCATACGGTCGTGGCCGTGGCTGTGAATGAAGGTGGTAGCATTCGCTCATTGTGAGCCAGCATAAGAGTGTCAGTCTCACACTTCTGTCAGCCGGCATCTCTCTCACAATCGCACATACACACACGGACACACTAGCGGACTGATTGGTGCTAAAGATACAACATGCCCCTTCATCATTTTGACAGCTCTCTGTTGGCAGGAGCAGATCCAGTTGGGCAGCCATATTGTCAGAGACAAGCCGCGAATGAAATCTTCGCACACGTCTTTGACTCAAACTATCGCCTCGGTGCTGAATTGCCCAAGAGCAGATGTCTCTCCATTTGAGTTTTTTTTTTTTTTTTAATAAGGGCCATATCATTTAAAAAGTATTTTTTTGTTTTTATAAGGATGTAAACACAGACAGAGTTTTGGTTACTCCCATTTATCTATTAAGGACCATATGATGCACATGACAGCTTTTATCATTTAATTCTGAATCCAAATGCAAACACATAACTTTCAGATTGAGTCGGACCCAACCCATAACAAGAGCTTTAAATCAGAACTCAAATTATTCAAGTGGGCAACAAATCCATCAGCTATCTAAGTGCTGGTCCTTCATTTAGAAGTCAATGGAAGTCATTGTGCAGTAATCTTTGGGCAAAATTCAAAGAGAGCATAACTGGCTCAGACATCCTCTGCAAATTTTTTGTATTTGTGATGTCCGGGCTTCGTCCGTCACACCTGTGTGGTCTCGTGCTAGTTGTTTATGTTTGGACATGGGGGTTAGCAAGGCAATCAAACACCTGAAGGGAATGAGCCTTAACTGCTCAGTGCTGCTTCAAACATAAACAACCAGCACAAGGACGAGAGGCAGGAGGTTTGAAATTAGCCAGTTTGGACATCTAGTTTATTTCTTCTTGCTGCTGATTAACCCTCCAGAATTTCCCCCATGGAGCTATCTCAAGTGTTCTTGTGTTTTTTGTTTTGTTCTTCTTAAAGCCCTGTATTTTTTTTTTGTTGCTGTAAATTAAATTACATATTACAATCTAAAACATAAAAACACACCTAAGTCACAGAAAAAGGAAAATCACATAAATATGCAATATTTGAACACTGTACTATTACACATTATTGTAAACAAATGTGTTCAGAAACCATTATAAGGGCCAAAAACACAGCATTAAAGAGCAAACAAGTACATGTACAGGCCAAAATTTTAAAAGCTTTTAAGATATTAAACCAAACACAAGTTGCAAGCAGTTTTTTTGTTTTACTGTGACAGGCTACAAATTGAATAAAAGATACAAGGAGCCTAGATAATGGAGTTTTAAAGCCACTTAGCATTCAGCACCACCAGTATACTGATCACCGCCTGATCACCTGCAGTCATCTGCACCTGTTTCTTCCTTGGTTCAGGACTTTATTCCTCAGGGAGTCTGGAGAACAGTTCCTCAGGACTAGATTAAAAATACAAGAAAGTCTGGCTGTTTGGAAGCAAAACACAAAGGGGTGGCTCAAGACTTTTGCATAGCACTGTGTATTCATTTAGCTTGCAGCTGTTTAGAAACCATTCATATGTTCTTTTTAACTGAGGCAGCCAATCAGAACTGAGCTTAAATCCATATGTTTGTCTTAAAGGTACAGCAACAAAAAGAGCATTTTTAATTCTAGCTAGAAGTTGGAAAAGAGACATGTTCAATTAAATTATGTACACAAGCTAAATTAAAGTCAGGGTATGGGCCCTTTAAATATTCAGAGTAAATGGCCTGCATTATAAGACCGGAAGAAAGGGCAATGGAGTTGACAATAATGTTGGCAGACAGAGCAACACAAAGCTGTCTCATGGCAGCTGTTTGGAGAAACCAGCCACAAACAAAACGGCTGCTGTGAAGGGTGCCATGGTTTCAGAACGTATTTTCTGAGCATATCTGCAATCCCAACTCATTCAATTTGCACCGCTTTCATGTCTGAAAAGCACATGATGCATATTTAAAGCACATTGGCTTAATTGTTTGTGTGTGTGTGTGGGTGTGTGTGGGGTGGGTTCAGGAGGTAACTGAGGTGTTTTGAAATCACAAAACGCACCGAATGCACTTAATGGCTTCATCGTTTATGGCTTATGACAGACGAAAGGCTGTATGTGCAGGACGATCAGAGAGAGAGAGAGAGAGAGAAAAAAAACACTTCAGGAATTGTGTGGCCGTCTGTGCCCAGAGCGGATACGCTGTCTGGGTCATTTTCTTCAGACGGAAACATTTGAACACAGTGCATAAATAAATAAATGGATAGAAGAACACTTATAGACATCACAAGAAGAGCCAGACCCTCAAGGCTGCTCCACACTGAAGAGCTACCCGGACTGGAGTTACATAGCAATTACGAAGCAACTATGCTATTTTAAGGTTATTTTGCTGAAAAGAAAACTTTTTTACTCATTCAGCAATCTGTCCCCTTCTGAAACTGACCCGAGCATAAGAAAGTTTTGTCCAAAATGACTCTAATTAGTGCATTCTGACCCAAAGAACCTGTTTTTAATTATAAGGCCCCAATAAAAGTAATGCTAGTACTCATAAGATCGACATATGAGTTGATGATCAGGTTTGATTCCGCTTTTAGGCATCAAATAAGGTTTTAAACACCTAGAAATCTTTATATAGAGCCTTATATGTTACATTAAAAAGAGACAAAAGGAATGAAATATTAACATCCTCTTGCACTGGTGTCTTCAGTTCATTTCTCACAAGTGTGGGCCTCACCTCAGTACTGATCAAGACTCCAGCATTCAAGATCAAGCCCTGGTTTAGGATGAATGAAGAGGAGAAGAAGAATAAAGCGAAAAGGGAAAGTAGAGTAAGGGGAAATGTAGGGTAAAATCTGACACCAAGCATCAGTTAAGCTTAACTTTATGTGAATGAGGATTCTAACCAATCAGGAAAGATGTTTTCACATGGAACACAGTGTTGACCTCAGTGTATATCGTAGATTTGTTCTACACAAATGAAGGGAAAGTGGATCAGCTTTCTGTGTGAATTTTTTATGATGAATGAAGCAAAGGATGAAAAGGTTCTTATATGTTTTGAAATGATGAAGATCCCCCAGCAGGTCTGATCTACTAAGCAACCTGGGTAGCAACCATTATTAAACTTATATTTCTAGTCACCTGACACTTAGAAACACACTCCCTTTGCCAGTATATCTGTTGATGCACAGTTTACATTGGTCCTGCATATTTTAAATTCAGAACCTGAATTTTGGAATTTAGTAGAAAATGTGTCCTGTCCAACAGTTATTCTACATTTATATTTTGTTTATTTATTTGTTCAAACACAAATTAAATGAATTCAAAATATGAGTTTTAGTAATTAGTTGGTTATTTGTGCCAAAGTGTCCTTTCCCACGCTAATGTATATAAAGTACTGCGCAAAAGTCTTGAGCCAACACTCATGTCTTCATATTTTGCCTCCAGACTCATGTATTTTTAATGTGGTCTTTAGGAACTGTTCCCCAGGCTTCCTGAAGGACAATCAAAGGCTCTTATTTTCAGTGCAGTCCCAGAACCTGACCAATTTTAGAGATGACTTTCGTAGAGATAATTTAAGTGTAACAAAGCAGATCTAACTTAAGGTCTGAACAAGTGAAGCAACAGGTGGAGATTATTCCAGTTGATCAGGCGGTGATCAGTATACTGGTGGTGCTGAATGCTGAGTGGTTGAAAGCCTTGATCTAGGCTAATTTCCTCCTGTTTATTTAATTACATCTACTTACTATGTGTAATAAAAGACTGCTTGACAGGATTAAAATAATATTTTTGTACCAGCAAGCAAATTAAAAAGAACTGATGGGTGTCTCAATACTTTTACACAGAGATTTTTGTATACACATTCTTTCAGATTTTATCCAAATGGAATGAACTTGGAGTAAATCCTCACTAGCAGAGTGGGTGGAGTTTTCACAGGCTCCGTTTGATCACCATGGATACCAGAAAAGAAGAAAATGCTTTGTTGCAGAAAACCAGCTTTGGTAAAATCTTCTCGTGTCTCACAACAGTTCTGCGACAGCTTAAGGTCATGGTTCTTTATGGAATTTAGGAGATGCCCACTGATTTCTATTACAGTTGGCAGTTTTTCTGTTTCGGGAAATGAATTGGAATGAATGTCCAGCAGAACTGAAAGTATGATCAAGCTGAAGAATGCTGGGATTCTCCTGATGCTACAGCATCAGAAAAACAAGGTTTCTTCATGCCAGAAATTGATATACCTGCTATTTAGGAGCCAAATATAGCAGCGCGATGCCACATACTGACAGTTATATGCAGGCAGCACTTATGGTGATGGCTGTATTTCATTTCCAGCAATAAAAGTCAAATCGAATGAGAGCCTAAACATAAAGGCCGCATTCTGTGGAGCACTTCCTTGACTCGTGGCATCCCTTTATGATCCCTATTTCAATCTTAATAACCAGTAAAATACCAGCCTGCCCTCTTGGGCTATCAGTGGCTGGTGTCCGGCCCCCCCTGCTGTGTGTTTATCCCCTCAGAGGGTTATGAGACCCGGCGTTTAGCTCCTAGCTATCGTCCTTTAACATCTTTCCGCTTATATCGCCCTTGAAAGCACCTCCTTCCGCTTTACTTCCCCGAAGCCAGAGATTTATACCCACTGATGCCTGAGGCAGAGGGGTCCAAATATGAGCGATAATCTGGCCAGCTTTAATATCTGTTGTTCGAATGCATACGTAATGAGAGAGCGAGGCTGTCGGGCGTTCGGCGCTGCAGTGATAAAGCTGCAATGTCACACCGGAGTGCCACAGCACAGCCAGCCAACACACACTCCCCCACTTTATCATGTTCATAAAGAACAACAAGCACCGAATTATGAATTACAGAGTTATTAGGCCACGTCGGAGGAGAGCGCGGTAATTTATGCTCGGCTCAAACAATGGAGTGTTTACTTAGCGTGCCAACACTTTGAGCGCACTGTTTGTCAAAGCACAATGGAACGTGAAAATAAACAGATTAGACACTGATTAAGTGCTAGTCAAGCATATGTGCGGGGATTTTGTGGCGGCTCAGGTACCGGGATCTATAGACGAGGCCTTGCAGCCATAAGTCTGGGAAACTGAAACAATCTGGACAGGTTACAAAATTGCAAGGAAGGGGGGTGTCCAATAAAGTAGCCGAGGAATGGAAGTCTATAGTAGGTGTTTCCAAGGAGTGGAGGTAGAAGGGGAAGATTCCAGTACAGGGGGCAAACACTAGAATTATAAAGTAGGTATTTCTAATAAAGTGCTAGTAGAAGCTGTTGCTGTTTCCAGTCAAGTGACCAGTGAGTGGAAGCATAAGACTGGTGTTTCTAATAAAGTGTCCAATATGTGGAAATAAAATCTTGTGTGTGCTCTGGCCACCCTCACCATTCCTCCAATATCGCTCCCATTCTCCAGCAAATAATCTTCTCCATTTTTTTTTACCCCTCACACTTCATATCTCGTCCTGTCTTTTTTTAAAACCCTTAACCTCATTGGTCTTCCAATTTTATTTTCCTTATCTTCCTCTCCTTGCTACTTCTTTCTGTATGACTTTTCTTCACCTACTCCCATCCTCTCCTCCTCCTCTTTTTCTTCATCTGTCCACTCTTTCACAGATGGTAGGGCGGTCACCCATGAGGGCATGGTGTGGGGTTGGGGCGGTGACCATTGCTCAGCTCAGCGTCCACCTCGGCACTTTCATTAGGCTGAAAGCAAGAGCCTCTGCCGTTTCCCAGCTGCACGGGCGAGACGATGGTGCTCACTCCTGCTCTTTAGCTTGTAAATGTTGTCATTAAAAGATGAGCAGTGATTTAACGAGCATATAAAGCACCCACAGCCGGCTCTCGTGCCTCCACGTGAATTACCTTGCCAGCGAGGCCCAAAAGGCGCAGTACCACCAGCAGAGGGCTGTAGTGAGTCGGCACTAGCAGTGAGGCCTCCTTGCCAAACAAATGGGCCTTTTTTTTCTCATCTTTCCGTTTGCATTAGTGGCTTTTTTTGTGAGAAATGTGCACCGTGTGAAATTGGATATAGGGGGGAGAAAAAGGATAGTGGGCGTACTGGGCATGAGGAAGTTATTCAAAGGTGAGCCGCCTATTGTATGCAGCTATTTTAGTCCTGGTGGAGCTGAAAAAGTAGGCTAACCTTGCTCCAACCGCCAACAGGATGTAAAAGGTTGCAGAGAATATCGCCGCTGCATATTTTAATCCACTGTTTTTTTTTCTTCTTTTTTTCAACCCGGCGAGTTCAACTGTTTGATCAGCGCTAATGAGGGGCGACAGCTATTGGGCGCCCCAAAGGTTCTCCTTACTGGCTACAATGAGTGCGAGGATTCTTTGCGGCGTGTGCTTTTGATGGAAGATTGTATTACCACTGTGTGTCACTTCAAGGAATTAATACACTAATTAAATGTGATTTCACTCTGTAATAAAGAGACTTCAGTTGGAAGGACCCGGTGGCTTTAGATATTAACAACTGAGATGCGCAGAACTAGCATCACAAACAGAAAAGAGGAGGGGATGGGTGGGGGGGTGAGGAAGGGGTAGGGGGGTCCTAATTGGAAAAAGAGTGAGGAAACAGGTGATATGTGAGATAGAAATAGTTTTTCTTTCCCTCAGGGTATCGGCAGCAATTTAGTGAGGAGATATCACACAATAAATTAAAAAATAGCTTTTTTTTAGTTCTGCTAGCAGTCGTCATTCATGCATCCACTGAAGCGCCTTAATTGCTACAAGGAGCGGAATATCGGTTGTTTGATAATGAATGATGTGGGTTTCATGAAAGCGGGAAAAATGTGCCAATTGATGCGTTGAATACTGGCAGGTGCTGCACATCACTGCGCTTTTTTTGTGCTATTTAATCTCCGATGTGTAATGAGCTTAAAATAACAGAAACAACAGTTGTTAATAATTACAGGAATATCAGTTAATAAAATAATAGTTTTGAGTTATTAAAATTATTAGGGAAAACAGTCATTATAAACATTAATTGTAATGAGTTATTAAAACAGGCAGAGTGAATAAATGGAGTGAATTTAATTGCCCATATCTTACTGAAGATATATCTTTAATTTAAACCTCCCACCAACTTAAAGTTATACTGACAAATTTCCAACATCTCCTCATGCCTAAAACAGGCTGTTGTTGTTGTTACTATACCTTTAAAACTGATTAATGTAAACTCTGTTCTCTGTTCTCTGTTCTCACACTCACTTGTGTCTTGTTCATCAGGTAATTTCAGCAGAAATGGGTCAGGGTAAGCTGCTTTGGGCTGGTACTCCTAGCTAGAAATGTAAACATATGCATTGGGTTTTGTGACATCATTAAAAATTGTTGGCTATTTTTTCAGCTTAGTTTCCACATATCTGGTGCATTTTCCATTAAATAGACGTTTGCATATAGGTGCAGTATAGACTGAATGCATTTTGCCATTCCAAGTTGAGTGTTGATGCCTATGTGTGTGTGTGTGTGTGGGAAGCTGTTTTCACAGTCATTGATCACGCACTGCTAACTAGCCTTGAACGCTACTCACGTCCGCATAAACACTTTAATAGCCTCGATTAAGTGACTGGACCATTCCTCATGCTTTCAGCTGTTAGTGGCGATAAATACTTAACTGCTTGCTACATGGGAAACCGATGTGAAAGGGTTAAACACATTTTGTGCAGTGTGGCCGTTGCTGGCCCACGGAAATGATTCCCCTGCATTCGTAACCTCTGTGACAGTTAATTTGTACGACACATTCTCGTTTCTGCTTTTCAGTCTCATATTGATTTAGCACTTCCCCAGAGGCGGGGGCTTTATCAGCCAGCTGCATAAGCCTTCACTTCTGACCAACAGTCTAATTACACACAACATCCCACATCACCTTTATGAGTGAATCCTGAGCGGTGGCATCCTTTAGGCGCCGCTAAGCTAAGCTATAAACTGTGGCGAGATGCTATCGTTAACAGATGCTAGCATACTGGGAGCAGATGAGCTCTGTTGTGTGTCAGAGTTCTTCATTTGTTCTTTTTGTTGCTTTGTTTGAGCATTCCATATCCACCATTTGCAATGTGACTACTTGGATAGGCTCCAGCACTCCAGAGACCCTGGTTAAGGAAAAGCGACTTGGATAATGAATGAATGAGCAGATTTATCGCTTCAGGGAAACTGCCCTCCACTTATTTCTTTACAAACCAAATGATTAGCGAGTGGTCTGTGAGTGGGTGGTCAGCATGTGTGCCGAGCTGAGGCTAAATACAAGACTACTCGCCGCTAATTTTGCTCTTTTTTTTTAATAGAGATGTGTCTTCGTAAGGTTAGCAAGGATCAATAGTGAACACATGGCCAACTTATGGTTTCGAGAAAGGGGTGGATAAAGCTATAAATAACAGCTTAAGGCACTAGTGGAGCTCGGCGCTATATCTGCTCAGATGTAAGTAATGGAGGAGCGTGAAAAGGAGTGCCAGAAACCAAGACGTCTAAATGCAGATATTCTGCCAAAATGAGAGTTTTAATTAGCAGAATTTTTTGGAGAACTCATCCCAGGAAATGTACAAAAATACAAAAGGCCTGGGAGTTATTTTTCTTTCAGTGGACAGAACACTGTGCTCTGTTATTTTCTTTAAAAAAAAGAAAGAAAGAAAGAAAGGGTGAAAAATAAGGTTGGAAATTCATGGATTAGTGTTTCTGAAATCCTCAGGTTAGTGCACTCGGCAGGGCCTGGACATTAAATCAGTTCTAATCCCCCCAATGCTTGGACACAGCAGCCTGAGCACATACAGAGGTTCTACTCCATCCTCAGCTTCACCAATTAAGCCTGCCTGCCATATTAGATCCAACTCGGCCTGTGATTTCCACTGGGTTCTGTTGAGAACTTCCCGCCATTTCCAGACTTCCGGAAAATTACTACGGACAATTACAGACTTGATGTTGTCCCTCAGGGGCTGCTGCTTATAAATGGGAGTGATTATGTATGCAGAGGGCCTTGGGAGCAGAACAAGCTTCGGCTGAATGGGGCTAGGGGGAACTTAGCCATGACCTCTGAGTGCATGGGGGCCGATCCCAGTTGATAACTGTTCCACCGTTGTCATTGTCTTCTTGACCGAGGCACTTAAACCTGTCTTGCACCACAGGAATTGTCTCTACAGTAGCCAGCTAATGTGAGTCGTATTGTAAGAAACCACAAGCTAAATAAATTATAATCCCTGTGGGGTGAAAGAGTTAGTGGAAGACTCTATAGTTTGCTGGTTACAGTTAGCAACTGTGCTGATGAGCAGATAGAGAGCTGGGATGAAGCTTCCAGGGTGAAGCTTCATATTCTAGTTACAATTTTGTTCAAAAGCTATATTGACCTTTTAGTTTTTCCAATATACTGTCACATATTTTATGTTCTGGACCCTCTAGGACCTGATATATAAAAACAGGATATATATGGTGTGTTAAGTCTTAATAAACACACAAGAAAAATGAATCATTGCTATTGTGGTAAAAGAGTAAGAAAGACTGACGGCAATAGGGTTTACACTGTTGACAGTACTATTCAGTGACCTTTAAGGTGAAGTATTTCCAGTTTTAGCATGAAGTATTTCCAGTAAATGGCCATGTATCATGTGACCTATGGCTTCTAGAACCAAAATTAAATCAAATATATTTAATGTATTAACCCTTGTAGTGATCACAGCACAATATGAACAATATGAAATTCCTTCTCTTCATTTAACATATTCACCAGTTGAAGCAGTGGGCTTCCGCCACCGAGGGGTGCCTGGGGAGCAGTGTGTGTGGACAGTACCCTGCTAGGAGTACCTCCGTGGTGACACTAGCTGTTGGGATGCTTGTTTCTGTCAGGCTAGGTAAATTCAAGCTAATGCTAATGGTAAAAAAAGGACAAAGACAACACACTCATGGCACAATGGAGATAGTACTTACTAAGAAATAGCTCTCAAGTGGAGCAGCTCATCTGGATAGACACTAAAAGACTTAATTAATGTGACTTGACGTAATCAAGGTTAAGAGCATACTCTTAAGAGATAAACAGCAGAATTGCTATAAATCTCATAACTGGACACGAATACTGATGAGGGAAGGAGCCCTGATCTTGTGTGTCTTGCTTAAGTGAGATGGAAACAAGCTAATAAGGCTAATTGCTCATTAACCGTTTACTACCTACAAGAAAAAGTAGTTATTTCTATTTTTAATCTGGGTTACCAATTGATGTCGCATTTATATCCATTTGTAAAGGACACAGTCTAATTAAGCTGCAGGTTTGTATTTTGTTTGTGTCACAAATTACCACTTTGGGCAAGTGCATGCTTAGGACATACTCTTCAGTGGCTTTATATTTTTAATTTGGTGAAAGAAATCAATTCTTAGTGTTTCCATTGTAAAATAAATTGTATTCTGAATGTTTGCACATGCTCTACTAATGCAGCAAATCCAACAATAAAGGCAGCATGGAGCTCAAACTCCACACAATACATTTATCATGAGAGAAGGACAAACATAAGTATGAAACACTGAGGTTGTTGGGAATGAATTATAGGAGACACAGGCAAACCTTGTATAACTCTCAACCACCTGCAGGTATAAATGGCTAATGCTGTTTAGATGAAGGCTCAAACAATTCAGCTATGTTGTACTAGCAAAAAATCCCATTTTTGATTATTTTAAAGGATCAAACCAACAAATGTATTTTTATTTGTTTATTCAACCTTATATCCTGTCATAGGGCAAGGTGGTATACCTGCAGAAGATAATACAGAAGGTTTGTATGTACTACCTTGCAGCCCTTGTATCAAATCTCACTGCTAATCCACAGCAGTGCTGCTGGTGTTTTAAAAGCAGCTGGACTGAGAATCCTCTGATCAGAAATATCCAGCCAACTGTGTCCTGTGGACAGAAACTGGCCTTTGATGATGAACTGTAGAATGATCAACACAAAGTGTTGATCATTCTATCCATAAATTTACATCGTCAAGGTGGGCCAACACGATATACAGTTCTAACAGTGATCAAGCCGGCACAGCTGTGTTGGGCGTGGTGCTGTTTTATGATATCACAAAAACAACTTACTAGGAACGGGAGAGATTATGTGTGCCAAATGAAAAATTACAGGTGTTCAAGCTGCCTTGTAAATCAAAGCTATTACTAAAGAGAGCACTTTTGTTTCACACACATTTCACACATTTGGCTGAGCTAAATTGCTGTGGAGAGGGTGTATCGGAAGTGCTGTTGAGTGTTTTACCTCCAGAAAAGTGCGAGCAGAGATGAGAGCTTGTGATGTAAAGGCCATGCTCACGTCTTTCATTAAAAAACGAGAGCAAAATGCAAACAATGCTTTCAGTATCGGGATTTGTTGGTTGTGTAAATGCCTTTCATCCCAAACATGCCTCTTTTTCACATTACCTAAACTCCGCATCTATAACGGTTCATTTATTTGTACAGTTTTTGTACTTGTGAATCCCATGTCATGGATTGTCTTTTTCCTTTCACTTTAGGTAATCGTGATTCGCGGGTACCATGCTGCACACTAACCTCGCTTAATGGGATGCTGGAGCCTTTCCTCAGGGCGCAAAGTGCAGTATGCTGAGATATTCAGAAGGCTTTCTTGTTACTATTACTGCCTCCGGGCGCCTTCTCCTTCCGCGGTCGCTTAGCTTTACTTAATCAAACTTCTCTCCAGCTCTCTGCGCAATTAAACGCCTCTGAAATGCAACATTCTCCAGCTGAAAAGGAGGAACGGAGGGTTCTGGGCTTTTTTCTCGTGATACGCAAAGTGCTACTTTGGACAGGCAAAAAAATGAGTGTGTTTGCCGTCTTTGTTGTCAACAGGCAATGGAGGAGGACTGTTTAATCTCTGAATTGCATTTTGTGTATGGCGTTATTGTTGAAGAGAGGCCTCTTTTCCCTTCTTTGTCCTCCCTTTATCTTTTCTGTAAAAATTGTGAATTCAATACTGAGGCTCATTCCCTTTTGTTCCCTTTTCTGCAGCGCTTTGTGCCCCGGCCGGCCAGGGACACGTGCAGTCATGGCTGATGGATGACACTCATTTCTCCTGTCCCTTCTGTGGCCCCCCATCAGAGCCGACGCAAGAATTGCATCAAAGGAATCATCGGGGGAAACGGCGTTCGCTCACGGGTCAGCTGCACCACAGGCTCCATCTCCAAGACCAGCATGTCAATAACGATCAGTCGTTCATCGAGCAAAGAGCTGGAGGTTTCTTGACGCTTGCCTTTGGTGTTTATGGAAAGAGAAAGGTGAAGGCCTGGGCTGCAATGCTGTCTCAGGCAACCACACTGTGTTTGCCTGCAAAACCTGAGTGCAAGGGATCAAAAAATGACAAAACCAGGTGGAGCCCTCAAATAATCTTAAATAGAGGTTCTTATTGTTTAAAATCAATGTAGAGCACACTACCAGAGGTTTCATTAGTCCTGGGCTTCTGGGACATTCTGGGAATATTCCATTTTCCCAGATGCTCAGGCCTAATGACACCTCTGGTTATGTGTCAGATTATTTCAAATGGATTTGCCCAAAGATTTAAAACAACATATGACAAAACCAGTGGTGGCCTGGGCATCTGGGGCTTTATCCAATGTTTCATGAATCGCCCCAGATGTCAAAAATAATAACTAATTATTGCCAGCAGTCCCAGATTATCCTTGCCCATAAACCTACAAAACTGACCTCAAACTTCAAAACAGAGGAGAGGAGAAACATCCAGAGCCTGATGCTGAGGAGATCATGTGGACACTGGCTCAGCACGGCTGTTGAGTGCACCTATTTTATTTCCTTTTTTAACCTGCCAACTTTCTGTTTTAGGCTTCAGTTACATCTAGAATTGAATTTGAGTTGAAAATGGGACTACAGTTTTCAGTAACAGAGCTGTGTGGGCACCAGAACTTCATTGCTGCACAAATTTAAGGTGGAACTGAAAAACTCAAATGCAAAGCTAACTTCCGTCTGATGTTACAGTAGAGAGATTATGAACAAAGGGGATATATAATAAATAAATATAAAAATACAAAATAAAATAAAGTATAAAATATCAATATAAATATAAAATAAAGTACTCATTTTGCCAGACATTCTAAAGGAACAGTTCTCCAGGCTTCCTGAATGTTATTTAAAGACTCTCATCTTCCCAGAACCTGCCAAGTTTCACAGTTTCAGAGGAAGGTTTGCAATTTGTGAGCCACACAGTAACCTAAATATGAATAATTCAAGGAAAACAAAGAGCATATAACCCAGGGGTGGGCAAACTACGGTCCGCGGGCCACTTCCGAACTGTTGGTCTTTTTAATACGGCCCGGGCCAAGTTTGGTCTCTCATCTGTGTCTCGGGCCGTGAAGTCGCAGGGCGGGACCGGGGCGGGGCCGAGCACGCAGTATAAGTCTCTTAAATTAGGTTTGTATTTGCTCTGGGAATGCCAAATACACCACTGCGACTGGAAGTTCGCTTCTTTTCAGAAAGCCGGCTCTTTTACCTTGGCTGCCAAATGTCTCTTTTTTTATTATCTCCTGTAACCTCTTATTTCAGCCTAACTTGGTGAATATGAATGCTTTGTGTGTTAATCAACCCTTAGATGGTTTTAGAGTTGATCTTAGATTGTTTTACACTTGACTTTCATAGCACTTAATGGATTTAATATTTTTATTGTTGGCTGTTTCATTTTTTTATTATGATATTTAGTTTCCTGCCATGTCGGTCTTTAACAAATCTGAATCTAAATGTAAAAATGTACTGTTATAGAATTATTTTCCTCTTCAACCTACACCACAATTAAGTACATGTACATAAATATTTACTGAATATTCTTATACTTCTGAGTATCAGTAGCAGCTTAAAAAATATAAAATTTAGTGCTTTTTACAATGGGAGAAAAATAATACCGAGCCGAATTAAGTTTAATTTATCGTCGATTCAGCCCTCCAGCACCGACTTTTCATGTGGCCCCCTGTAGAAATTAATTGCCCAGTCCTGATCTAACCTAATGCCTGAACCAGTGAAAAACAGGTGCAGATGATTCCTGATGATAAGGCGGTGATCAGTATACTGGTGGTGCTGAATGCTGAGTGGTTGGAACTCCTTTATCTTGGCACCATGTATCTTCAGGCACTTTGCAGTGTCTTGCAGTAAACATTTCTTCACATCTTAAATGAATCTACTTTAAATGTATATTTATATATATAAAACAAAAGATGTACCGTGCAGTTCTCAGTGTTTATATTTATGATGGCGGTGTATATATTTACATGAAACCCCATCAGCATGATGTTCCTTTTAACACATTGACAGGGAATAACCTTACACATGCCATTTTTCTTTGCATTTTCTGTATGTAGTATGAGTCTTTGATTGCTGTAATGTGGTTGTGGCCTCTTCTACGGGGTTTTTGCTGCTGACTAAGCTGCTGATTGAACATTCCTGCTCTTCCCATGGATTTGTACCGTTCAAGCGATAGAAACATCTCGTAGACGAGGCGCAATGTGTGATGAAGGAGATCAGTCCTCAGCGATAAGTGATCCGGTGCGTGAGCGCGGAACGCCTGAGGCTAGACCACGGCTTCCTGCCGCTCACCGGCTGGTAGATATCGGCTGTTTTGTTTGGAAGGAGCGAAGCGTTGCATCTCCATATCAAAGCTCCTCCAGGGGTAACACTGAGGACACGGCCACATTCCATTCCATAAAATCATCGGAGAGAAACACCAGGAGTTTTTTTTTCCTCCAATTTTCTTCTGATTTAGCCCGTGCCAATTTCTATCCGCTAGCTGGAGATTTTCTTTAGCCATTTTTTTTCTCTTTTTCCATAGGACTGATCAAATAACAGTGCTTCATGACCGAGGAGGGAAAAAGCAAAGGGATGATTGGAACTGACCGTGAGGTGCATGGTCTTAGTCATTTTTAATCTGGACAAGAAGAAAAAAAAAAAGACATTGCAGCGTGTCACAGAACTCGCCGCACGCAATCTGCTTCCCTGAGCCTGACGTCCCGCTTTGTCCCGCGCCAAATTGGATCTCCCAAGCATCACAAGGCACCAGTGCTGATCCTTTGCTCTAATCTTTCCTTGCGTTATGTCAGCTGTAACCCGCTTCGGTCTCGGTGGGTTCTCTTCACCTTTCCACGTGACGGCGACAGTGAGCGATCGCTTGTCATTAATGAATGCTAGCAAACACCAAAACATGTCAAAGCGAGGCCTCCGCACTCTGTTTTCTTGATGAGAATGCAGCGGTTTTGCGCTGTCGGAGCGATCCGTTAAAATGAAAGAGCCCAAAGAGCCGTGATCTGTTAAAATGAAAAATTAAAGTGTGACAGGTGTGCAGCTGTGTGTGTGTGTGTGTGTGTGTGTGTGTGTGTGTGTGTGTGTGTGTGTGTGTGTGTGTGAGAGTGAGTGAATGTGTGTGTGTGGTGGCTGAGGACTCACTGGAAATAACCCGCTGACTATTATCGGCGTACGAGGCAGCGAGAACACCCCACATGGGATGAAAACGAATCTGCCAGAGTCAGTTCCGCTTTCCCCGTCCATTTGAATGGTGCAGAATGACAAAGAGACTGGTGTCACGAGCTCGGCTAAAGCCTCGCACTACCTTCAAGATGATGCTCCAAACAGACACCGACAGCGCTGTTTATGTGACGCCCGTCTCTCCGATTACAGCGAGCAGAGAGCATGATGGCACTAATCATAGAAAACACGACAGCACAATACTCATTTCCTTATTAGCAGCGTAAGCTATGAAGGCAGCCAGGCTTAGAAGTGTGAGACTCCCAAGGAACCTTGGGTACCCACGATTAAATGTGAAAAGATTCTAAATGGCCACTTTTCAATCTCTGGAGTCACCTGAGGGTGGGAAGAACATTTGAGGACCTACAGTTGCTTTAAATATTTATTTATCAAGCTTCAAATTTACTTTATTGTCATCAGCAGCTGTGAGTAGGTATGTAATGTTAAGAGACATTTCTCCACAAACATGATGCAACATATAGCGACGTTCAAAAGAGTACCTTTTGTGCAATAATGATACTTACGGTGCAACACTAGTCACACTGGAAGGTTTATATTCCTTTCCCACTACACTGTTACACTGTTGTATTGGGTGTGTATAGTATCATCTCTGTCGTATCACTCTGTTGTTAGTAGCACACAATAAATAAAAATAAATATTTGAAGGCAATGAACAACCCTTCTAGTGGGAAATTCAGAGATAATTTTCATACCCGACGATCCCGAGTCGGGGTGACAGTCGACTTTTCAACGCAGGGGAGAAAAGGACAGGTTCAGTAATGGATGACACTTTATTTTTAACAGTGCAGCTATTTTCTTGCTCTTGCTCTGGTAGATCATTTTAATCAGTGATCTATGTGCAATATCTCAGTATAGAACAATGCTATTTATCATTCTGTCCATATGATTTCCTGAAGAATTAGGTGAGAAGAAACCCTTTGTCCACAATTTTTCCAGCATACATCGCCTCAGAAAAATGTACATTTCAAAGGAACTTTTTTGATCAGTCATGAGTTCAGGTCATCACCATATTTCCAACAACATGGTCAGATTTGCAGAGATGCGTGAAAAATGGCTTTAATTGGTATGATCTGTGAGTCAGATCATTAATCAAACAAGTTAATTTAATAAATGAAAAAGAACAATAATGTAAGATATATTTCATTGATATCTTCAGTGTAACATTAAGATAAATAAAAAAATTCAGCCCTACATCTATACAAATGGGTGTTGGAGCCATTCCCAACATCCATGGGGTAAAAGATGGAGAAACACAATGGACATGTGACAGTTCATCACAGGTCAGTGATACACTCAGTCATCAGGTGGACTGGTAATTCTAAATTGCCCAATGTGTGTGTGTGTGTGTGTGTGTGTGTGTGTGTGTGTGTGTGTGTGTGAGCATATGTCTTTGGACTGTGGGAGAACACTAGAGTGTGTCTGTTTGTGTGT
>JBBMFX010000080.1:6438450-6450239 GCA_037832545.1 Rhabdalestes septentrionalis | reverse complement strand
ATACTAGGGCATGAACACAAAAGTCGACTAGTTGACTATAGGGGCATGAGTCGACCGCAGCAGAGAGCAGTTGACTAGTCGTGTGTGTTTTTTGACATTCGTTCATTGAATCAAGTTATAGTCCCTTCATAAATGGGGCAGTACAGTTGGCACGTATAGGTGAATATAAACACGAGACTACAACAAGACAAGAGAGACGGCAGCCGAGAACACAGACACACTGAGCTTCGCCGCATCTTAAACTGTTCCCACTTTGTGTTTACACAAAAATGTACCAGAACAGTCAAGGTATCAGCCTCTGTTTTGTTTGGTTTAAATGTCATGTTGACGGTTAACGTTACAGAGGACTTTTATAAAAATTGCACCGTGTTGGACACCATTGTTCTTGCATGTGCGTGACATAATCATGACTAGACTATCTTGATGGATTATTCGACTTGAAAAAATTGAAAAAAAAAGTTGTTAATGCCCTAATATATACATTTATCATCCACCAGGCAGGTCAATCAGCTAAGGAAATTGTTTCACGTTAATTGGTGCTGACATTTTAAGCAACAATATGATTTACACAAAAATGTTTTTTTTCATTTTTGGATAAGGAATTTAAAAGAGAGGATGTGTAAAATAAAGAAATGTTTCTAGGTCATGGTTCAACTTTCATTAACATTGTTACACTGGCAACATCAAAGCCTTTGTGAAAAAGATCACATTTTTGTAAGACTCATCCCTCCCACTCAAACACGTCAAGACACAACACTCAGTCTGATTAGATTTTACATTTCTACTGAAACTTGTGGAATTTATGCCGGCTTGAGAGCACTCTGTCATTAACCCAATCGGACAGAGTTGTACACAATTCAAAGCTTGAACACACACCAAATGGGTGATGTGATGCTTTAAAAATGTATTC
Organism: Rhabdalestes septentrionalis; assembly: GCA_037832545.1. NCBI lineage: Eukaryota > Metazoa > Chordata > Actinopteri > Characiformes > Alestidae > Rhabdalestes > Rhabdalestes septentrionalis. Next base: position 6,449,329 of record JBBMFX010000080.1, on the reverse strand, counting down.
AAAATGCAGGACACCATTAAGTTTGTCTGTTTTTAATAAAACATAACAAAATAAGCCAATTCAGGGCTCAAAGGTGCATAGTTTACATCCACTTTTATAGACACCCACTGTAAATCTGCCTGGGTTTTAATGACACACTCACAAAAGCAGCCAGCAGTTGGCAGGGGAAGTGACTGCAGTGTTAAGTGCTCGACTACTACAATAAAACTATCTAAATCAATAAAGAAATAAATATAAACATAAATAAACGCAAACATCCCTCTTGGACAAGACTGCAGGGGTATTTTCTAGACTAATTTCATAGTTATATACATTTTAAACTTATTGTTTTACTAATCATTAAATAATTTTGGTTGGGTTGGAATGTGTGGAGCTTTTCGTTCCTGCTTCCAACATTTCAGGATCGAAACAAGAAAACAATCTCATAATACATCAACAAGAGTCAATAGGTATCACATTGGTCTTCCACTGCTAAACGCTCTGAATATGCAATGGATGAAGCTTGTTTTAATTATTGTTCATCTAATTAACAAAAAAAACATCTGCTATGTAGAGAACATAATTTGGATCTTGATATATCTGCCTCACAACACTGTTCCAGAAAGTAATAAAATGTACATTTTGCTTGAAATTAAAGTGCTTTTTGTTTACTCACATTATTGTGCAATATTTTGCATCTCACAGTTTCCTAAATATTGCAATAGATTTGCAGAGTAGCTCAACAATATAATGTTTTTGGGTTTTTTTTGCATCACAATGACCACATGATGCCAGAATTGATCAAATAAATGAAGAAATATCCTTTTTTTTCACCACTGCCAACTCTCTCACGCGCTTTATTCACATGCTATTTGCTGCTTATCAGTGGTCAGTAAAAGAGGCAGATTTGTCCCCTTTTTGACTCATTACCCCTTTTGTCCTTGCACCAATGTCCTGGATTCAAATCAGCAGTGACCATTTCATCATCTCCCTCCCCCTCTTCCCATCGCTCTGTCCTCTGTCTGGACTCAATTAATTCTGATGCTTTCTGCCAGAATTTTTTTACACTTGCATCCACTCTGGAGGGTTTTAGGACATGTTCACAGAACAGATCATCTAAATTTTTCATGCCAAATAAGGAAGAGCGAACCTAACAACGTTCGCAGTGCAAAACGAAGCGGATAGCTTGGTAAAGTTGTGCACAGGCAGCCCAGGTAGTTATCTGGGGTAAGTGGGGTATCAAGCGTGAATCAGGACACGGCTTTGACTCTCTGACTCATTGTCCTTGTCGGCGAAAGACTAATGACCTAGCATGCTCCTAAAAAGCCCAGCTAAGCAAGTCTCGCAAATGAGCAACACTAATCATGATATATATTCCTCTAAATGTCTCTGGGTGGGACGGTAGCTAGGCTGAAGAATGCTGCATCGGCTTCTTAACGGGATATGTTTGTGAAACCAGGAGGAAAGGCTGAGATTCTGTCACCTTTTAGGAAAGAGGTGCAGCACCACTGTACCGGAATTGAGGTTAATAATGTTAGTGAGTGTGGTTAAAATAGAACACTTGACCAAATAGTGCAAAAAATTGCAGTTAATATATGTTACTGTGCCCAAACATAATCCCAAAACCAGTGCATTTTCTAAAAAGGCATCTAAAAAAATTCAGCAGCATCACAATGGTCAGAGTCTTTAACTTAGCTACACTTTAAATCTGTAGGTTTCAGGACAATCTATGTTTTTTTTTGGAAGATAATCTTAACCAAGAAACAGTCCAATACCACCTTAAAGGACAACTTATTTTATACATTTACTGCAATTTCAATGTAAACCTTTAGATCTAGGCCTACATTCAGCATAAATATGAAAACAATACAAAACACAAGAAAAACCATCCTTTCTGATTGCATCTATATTTCTAGTATTCTGTTCAAATCTTGTTGAAACAAAGGCTTTTCAATTTGTATTTTTCTTGTAGAGCATTTCCAGTTTTTTGGAACATGTCCAGGCAGACCACCATAGCAATTGTGCTGGTGTGGGCTTGTGAGGATACAGGTCACGACAAGAACTGTGTAGGAAAAGGGAATTTACTGCCCCCACCCTTTACTCTCAACTGTCAAATCCTACAGTAGAAAAAAAGAAACTTTCTTAACATCTGGGCTTTGGTGGTTTAGACAAAGTGGAGGTGTGTTTCACATAATAAAGCATGTACATACAACTATGTGGAACATTTGCAAATATTTTATTGTAGGCTGAACAACCCTTTCAATTTACTAGGGGATTTACTAGAAAATGCAAGACTTAAAAACCTACTCCAGACCACCAGAACATGTCAGGGTCTTTTCTTTTCATCATAGAGTTTCACAATTCTTCACAGTTCTTCACCTTAATGTGATTTGTAGGACTAAAGTATGAAACACTTTGTGCCTCCCAATCACAATCTCACATCTCACCTTTCAAAATAAATGCTCTTCCTTGCTTTTTCTGCAATTCTAATGCGTTGTCTGCAAAATTCAAAGGTCATGACACCCTCGCAAGCACATTTCTGAGATCTCTGGTCTGTCCTGGGGATTGCAGGCATGCTTGCTTCTCTGCTTGCATGGTTTCAGGAGGCATGGATGCCAATCAAAGAGCCGACGACATATGGTCACCCTGACCTTTACTGATTCCATTCTAGCACTTTTTCAGGCTCCACATGCCAGAAGTCCTCTCAACTACCCGAAAAGTGTTGTTTTTTTCATAGGGAAAGAAAGACCTTGTTGTTCACAAGCCTAAATGTCTTCAGAGTTAGTGGCAGTACTTTTCGATCCCCCCAGAATCCCTCCATCTGCTCTGCTACTGCGAGAGGGAGGTCACTTTAAAGGAAAAGACCAGGTTGCAAACCAAGAGAATCCAAGCCGAAACATCAATGAGGGGCTGGAATGGAACCACCTCAAGTCGAGAATGGAAATACACAGTTCTCAATGTGCACTTAATAGCTACCTTTTATTCCCACCAAACAATAGAACATAAATCTATTCACATCAACATTTGGTCTCTGTAGACACCATTATGAAATTACACAAGCCTTTTCATATCTCTTGCAATCTGTTGCACACGGAAAGGAGGGTTTGGATGCAGCACCGGGAAGAAAAATGGAATTACGGCCATCGATCCCTTTGTATTTTCTTTGGTCGTACGCCAGCCAGTCAATTACTTCTCCATCATAATTTGTGGCTATTTCTGTCCAGACAGGACTCCTTGCAGATAAACTATCTTCAGTGAAACAGTGTGTAACACAAGATGGGCAATTAGGCTTTCCACTCTCAAGGAGCACATTAATGGCCTATCAATGGAGAGTCATGCTCCGTTCAAAAGGAACTTGCATATAGCTATTATGTAAAATCCTTTCAATGTTGATGTTTCAAAGCCCCAATTAGGGAATCATGGATGGTTTGGTTACAACAAATGTACCTTATTTTGTGCCAAAACACAACAGCTTAGATAATGCATTTAAAAAGCATGACCTACTTGGCCTTACACAATTGTTGACCACAATATTTTCATAAAGAGAGCCACTTAGCTTTCTGCTTTATTGAATGATTTGTTTTTGTATTCCAACTCTGATCAGGAAATAGGCATGGCACTTCATCGTCCAATCACGCTTCGCAAAACTCACTGATGGCTTCCACTCTGCTGTTGTGAAATCTCTGATTGTGGCTTCAAGAGCTGTTGATTTCATGAATACTTTCATGATTAGCCCCCCTTTTCAACTGCGGAGCCTTCCCATGGCATGCCATTACAATACATTGCAAAGACTTTTATGCCCAGCAAGAGGGATAATCGATGAACCAAAAAATAGACCCTGTGTGATCGTAGAGAAAGCTGTCTTGCTCTTTAAAAGCATGCATTTAGAAACTGTCTGAGGAAATATGTGTAGAACAAAAGGGTAACAATTTGCAACTGACTGAAACTAGCTTGCTCAGGCACACACAAAACCCTCCCACTGCGGGTAAGCACGCCCTCTTGTCATTTCCAGCTCAAGTTTGCCTTATCCTGAATAAAACGGTATTAGTCTTTTGTACACTCCCACGCTTGTCAAGTTATACAGTTCCCAATCCCATTTCACAGGGAGCCCATTATGTACCCTTGTGGCACCCCACATAAAAGCAGCAGCTCGCTACCCTCGCAAACCCTTCACAATGCCATATATTCTTCTCCTTCTTTTTTTCCCCTTCCGGCACTCCCTCGTTCCTCAGGCACCTGCTACAGTAGCACACAGCCTTTTGGGTTTCAGCCCAGCTAGCCAGGCACCACACAGCAGTGACAAATGACTCCCAAACTCAGAGAGAAAATATCAGGGAGGAAGGAAGGCCGGTGAGGGTGGAAACTAATAGGCTGTGCACTCAGGAGTAGCATGCAAACTATTCGCACTCACAGATGGCTTTGCTAAAAAAAAAAAAAAAGGTGGAAGAACAAAAAATGGTACAGAAAAAAAGCAAGCATAGCCTGTACAGTATGCAAAAAAACGCAAAACAGATGTTGTTGGAGAAAGCTGTTTACTGAAATGGTCCTGTAAACTGCAGTGCAGATTTGAATGCTCTTCCCTCCTAGTTCCTAAGTCTCCACAACTTGTGCTGCTCAACTGAGCAGATGCTTAATTGGCTTCAACTTTGTAGCATTCAGCAATGGGAACCTGGAGCTCAACCCATGGCCTATGCACCCAAATTAATTTTCAACAGCACAATAAAGTACACTAAGAGAGATCAATGTGTCCAAGGTTGTGCTGATGTTATTTGTGTACCATCTTTACCCTTGAGCATGTCAGGGATGACAGAGACTAATGGCCCCTGGAATCCATTATCGTACAGAGACAGCCACTTATCAGAGCAAAATTGTAAATCCAGAATGAGGCAGCATCACCTGTGCGCCAACACCGCGGCTTATCGGGCACCGGTCTAATTGTGCTAATCTGTGGTGGCCGGCTCCTGTCTCGCAGTAATTAGTGCCCATGGAAAGTCCTGCACTGGCACAAAGCAGCCATGCAGGATTAAGTTGCATGCAGCCAGTGACATTAATCTGCTGTTATTAATCTCCCCTCTCTTCCCTCCTCTCTATCCCCTCCCCTCCTTGCGTTAGAGAGGGGGTAGAGATAAATCACCTCTGTTGGAAGGCAACATTGTGCCTGAGCATGATTACCAAACTTATAATTGGTCTGGGTTGCTCTGAAGTTGATGAATGCGGCAGTGCCCTCACTTTGCAAACAGGCTGAGCTTCATCACGCATTCTGGCTACGGCGTTGGCATTGCCAAGCCCCACAGCCTTTAATTGAGACATCTAGTATGTGTGACAAGTGAGACTAAAGCCACACAATGCTAGTTCATCAGACCCACCGCTTTTGCCCTACGGGAGAACGTGACGCGAAGTGGTTCCATATTAAAACTGATGACTGAATGATTCGCCGCATGGATTTCTTTGACGTGGCATTGTGAGGTGCTGCTCGGTCCCTTTTGCGTGGGTTGAACGGACAATACATCAGAAGGTCAAGCTGTCACGCTCCCTCCACAACATATTGGCAGCTTCGTGTTGACAGAACAATGGGCTCTGAGCACAGCTGGAAATGCTTGAAGAACTATTGATTGAAGTGGGGTTATGAAGTGCCTTTGAATCTCTTGGTTTGCTATGGTTCAGCTTAGCTTTGTGTTAATCTACAGCCTCGCCATAAAGAATGAACTACACAAAGCAGTCTTAGAGATGCCTGGATGGAGTGAGATGTCCTAATGTACTGCAGAGAACTGAGATTACTTAATGAATCTGGTAAATCAAGATCAAAGAAGGACTTACAGGAATCATTAATAAACATTGTTATGTAAGACGTGTTGGATTTGATCTATGTTTTGTTAGCTTGCAGGAACTAAAGTTTCTTGGAGTGTTATTGTTCGGAAAGCCTCTCCAGCTTAGTGGAAAAGCTGTGCACAGACAGAATGAGTCGTAAAGTTGACTCAAGGCGAAACGTTACCTGCATGGCAAGCCTGGATCTATTGACCAGAAAATCACCCCATACTTCTTAAGGGTCCAGAATGAAGAACTAACGTGACCTTGTGAGCCTAACTGAGCTCATACAGACACCTGGAAATTCAACTTCATCGCTGAATTGCATTCATGTTTATGTAATGAATGTCATCCTAAAAATTGAATGACTGAATAAAAGACAATGTACTGACTGTAAAGCAAGCCTTGAGATCTGAAAATCGATAAGAACTTCTTACTTAAAAGTACAATAAAATTTTTGCCCATTTCGGATGGCGAAGGGAAGAGATAAATGTTTTCTATTCACATTTTCACACCACATTGTGCTCCTATATGGGGGTTAAACTGGGATTTGTTAGGTGTGGGCACTGGTGGTTTTAGGGTTGGCATGGGTATATTAGCACAGATGACTGCTTGGTCAAATAGGGGGATATATTTATCAGTAAGTGAATGGGGGGAGTGCAGTTGTTAAGAACAGGGGTCTCAATGCCATTTATCCATGGTGCCATTGCGTTTCTCAGATAGAGAGAGTTGTATTTGTCAAATGCTGGGGGGCCATCATATGTGTTGTTAGGGAGGACTGTATCTGTCAGAGGGGAGGACAATCTAAGTGTTGATGGGAGGTTGTATTCCTCAAGTGTGTGGGGGCATTGTATTTTCAATGGAAGGATTATATTTGCTCATATATTTGTAATTGGGAGGTTTGTATACTGGTATAAGTGTCACAAGTTTAGGGAGGATGACTGTATTTGTTGAAGGAAGAATGTATTTCTCAACTGTCAGGAAGGCAATTATGTTTGTCAGCGATGAGCTACATATACTGAATGCTAGCGTGGTCAATAGGAGAGGATAGGGTTTGTCACTTTTTTGGTGAGGGGTTTGTATTTGTCAGTGTGGGTAGTGTTCTATTTGTCGATTTTGTGGGAGGGGGGTACGTATTTGTCAGATTGTTTTTCCTGAATGTAATTTGTCAGTAGAGAATTTGGTTTATTTGTTGTATGTGGGAGGGATCGGATTGGTGGTGGTGGGTGGGGGGGGGTTATATATATGGGGGCATTTAATTTATAGATGGAGAATTTGTCTAATTTTGAGGGGGGTCGTATTTGTTAACAGAGGAGGGTCATATTTGTATAATGTCAAGGCATTGTATTTGTTGATGGAGTGGTTGTATTTTCTGAATGTGTATAGGGAGATTTCAAATGTGAGGATGGGGGGGCGTATGTTTAGACCCAGAATTCAGTCAGTTATTTAACCCCTCAGCCAATGCTATTTTAATCTGACGTTGCATTAGTCAGTTTCCATGAATGACCCCAGTTGCACAAACGCACACTCAGAGGGCCCAAGCACTCACATACAATTGATTAGCGTCTGTCTTTTAAATACCCAGGCTTTCTGACAGCCTAATTGGCCTCAGGGATATAATTAAACCGAGTAAAAAATGTACAAACTTTAGCAGGCGAAGCTCCACAAATTAATATTTCAGATCCTTTAACATGCGGATATCTAGCCTAACATGAGCGCATTATCATCCGAGGGAAATTTAATTAGTCAATTGACTTGTCACTCACTGGGCCTGATTAAATGTCCTTATGGTGCTGGTTTTACCATGAAACAGCGCTTAGCCCTTAGCCGATCAAAGCTTCAACTGCATATCCGCTCCAGTGACTGTTTCTCGCCTTAAGGCACAACATTCATTTTCTTATTCCTTTTTCTTACTCCTTCCACTGTCACTGAGCTGCTGGGCATGTCACACACTCAGTGTGTGTGTGTTTACAGACTGAGAGATTTTCAGCATATTTGGAGTTTCTGGTGATATGAAATTAGTCTTTGAATCTTCTGCTCTTCACCTTTAAATGCCACAACCAGCAGAAATGCTAGCTGAGAATTCAAACCCTCTACAGAGATCACACTTGTAATAACTGCTGTTAGATGCCGAATTAACAATTTTGGGGGAAAATATGATAAACGTTCTCCAGTGTGTTGCTACAGCAATGTATTCCTTCTTTTCAGGAAAAATAATTTGAACAAAAACTGATTGTTCCCAGACGACTTTATGTATTTGAAATTAGAAATTCAACATCATATGCTATGTCACTGGATTAAATATTGCATTAGACATTTTGACCTAAAAACTCAAGACCAAAATTTGTGATTTTTTTTCTTATTCTATTTTTAAGGCAAACATAAACCTGCCTATTTTGTAATTTATATATGCATATTTACATGCATAAACATGTACATATTGTATTGGAAATTTTAATCTGATATGTATTATGAGTTAATGATTGAATTTAGGTTAAAAGAAATTCCCTAACTTCTCACATATGGCTCTATTTCTACTCATTTACAAATAAAGGAGATTCTTAAAAGACTTTACAATTCGGTGTGTGATTCTAACCCTAATCCTAACACAGAATTGCCATCACAATACATACAGGGCATTTACATTTTTAAAATTATTTTTGTGAAAAATGAAATTGTGAAATTAAAAGGCACTGACTGGAGCTACATTGATTGGGTGGAGGTCCGCAGTTCTGGTGCTTATCATTTCATGTGAATTGCTTCACAGTTTGGATCGTGTCGATATTGTGGAAATAAGGAAAATAAAACAGAAAATTTTACAAACATTTTAGACTGTGTGAAAAGTCATATTCTCAGACGATTCCAGGGTGCTTCCATGCGTTCTCCTCTTTTTTCTGTTCCAGAGAATGTTCTCCTCTTATGAGTCTTCCCTTTGATTATCATTAGTATAATTAAGAGTCTTCATTATTTATTGAGTGCTGAGATCTGACAGACATTTCCCGTGTAGCACAGAACTAATTATTAGCCAGATACATTATACTGATTTAATGCATTCCTTGGAAACTCTGCTAATCACTCATGAAATGTATGCTTCCGTCATTAATGTTCTCCGAGTTATTATTTTGTTCCTGGCATGATGTTAAATACTAATTAAGCCTAATAAATCATTCACAACAGTGGCTCTCCAAGGGGCAAGAGCATATCTTCTGCAAAGTTCGAGCCAGCTTGAAAGGGGAACAATTATTTTTTTGATAAATAACATTAGCATTAGTGCTAACATATTAAATGGGGAGGGGGTCGGAAGAAAAAAAGCAATAAAATGTGAAACGGGAAGATAAATACTCACAGGAGAGCGAAAGCAAAAGCTAATTAAACTGTTCTGCTATGAAGGAAAACGGAACAAATCCTAAATCACTCCGTCTGCTAAGCATTTATTTTCATTTTGAATCGTGTCATATAAATCAAGTCCTGATTCCCCACACAGTGATTAGACACTGAGGAGCTGTTTTACCTCAAACATAGATCATTATTAAATCCCCCCAAACTCTATAGGACCAGCTTGTTTATCTTTCACTGAAAATGAGGAATTTATTTTCCCATCACTCAGTTATATGTGTTAGGGCTTTATTTGAATCTAACAAACATATCATTGTCATATTCAAATTATTTGGCACTGCAAAATGCTCAAACAAGTGAACAGTACTAGTTTATTGTATAATCTCTTGTACAACAGTAACTCTCAATAAAGCAGGAAATCCTTGTGAAGAGCACAAGAAACAACCACTATGTAACTAGGACTCTAGAGAAGAAACCCCCTCAGAGCAAGAGGAGGAACTACTAAGGAGGCAACCAGGATTCAGGAAAACACACCATCTAGATTCTAGAACATGTGAAAGAACCACTGAGGAGCCACTCCTCAAAAGGTAAGAACTTCCAAAGAGAAGGAGGAGGCACAACAGAGGAATCAGTCAGAACTCAAGAAGTCAAACATTCCTAGGAGCATGAAAAAAAAACACTGAGTAACCAGTACGTAAATTATAAGTAATCTTGAAAAAAACCTCTCCGAGAACAAAATGAGGAAGAATGACAAAGAGGAAGAAAGAATCTCCCAACTGGCTTAAATAACCAGTGACAACTGTTAAATGTTAATCTGAAAAAACTGTATTGGACTTCTGTTAGAGAGGGTACTGACCTGATTTCCAGTGAGGACAGGGGGACAATTCCAATAAGAAATGCGGGGAAATATTTAAATATCCAGGAAAAACAAAACAATCAGATCTGCTTTTGTTGGGACGTCTGGCCTAAAATACCGCAAAAATAAAATATATAAAAACTGTAAATGCTTCTAGCACAAAAAAACCCCAAAACAAAACAAAATGTAGCCTGCACATACTATTCTAGAATTACATTTAAATAAGCATTTATACGAGTTATACTTTTTGTTTTTTTCATTTAAGAATTGCAAAAATATATATTATAAAGACATTACAGCTCTAGATCCCCTACCAATCCCACACCTCACCCGTAATAAGTTCAGCAAAACTGTACCTACAGGTGCAAGTGGACAAGCTGATTTGAGCATCACTCATGAATCTAAATGAGGCTCTTCTGTGCAATAACACAATACACAGGCCCTCTCCAACCATTGATATCCAGTCACATCATCAATTATTAAATTATCACCCAAACAAATTTACTCTAAAATGTGGTTCTCTGAAGATGTACTATAAGAGTTGGTCCTCTTTTCAGTTTCATTCCTGGGGACACCACCCTGGTGAGTCCAAGAGGCACAGTTGGCTTTGCTCTTTTTGGATAGGTAAGAAGACCCTCCCTCCCCATCACATTATGAGGCAGTAAAATTGATGGCAAGTGATCTCCTCCAAGTGTGTTCAACTGTTTATTGCCATTCACTACATCAATGGCTCATAAGTGCATAGTCTAGCCTTCATACTCCCAGTGTTGGTAGTATCGTGTGACTAGAGTTGGATGTCTCGAGACCATTTATATGCGGTCTTGGGGTCGTCTTGGTCTCGACGGACTTTGGTCTTGGTCTTTGTCTTGGTCTCGACGGACTTTGGTCTTGTCTTGGTCTCGC
>JBBMFX010000080.1:6425908-6437832 GCA_037832545.1 Rhabdalestes septentrionalis | reverse complement strand
TCTTGTCTTGGTCTCGATACCCTCTGGTCTTGGTATTGTCTTGGTCTTGGTTTAGGCGGTCTTGACTACAAGTCTACGTGTGACTGAGGGGGTTTTAGATAGAGTGTGGAATTGAGCATGACTACATTAGGGAGAAACGAAATACCTTTCCTTTCTTTATTTGTTCATCTATGCAAACTAAGTGTATTCAATACAGTTACAAAATAAGCATCATAGCCCAACTCTCTAAACTACAGGACCAGAACTGAGTCATAAATCTCCAAGCTCACCTTTATGCAGTGCATTACTTTTGGCCTGGACTGTATAACACTTGGATGTGTCTCATAGCAGCTTAAATTTCTACCCATAATGGAGTAGAATCTCCTTAGTATATAATTCCTTGGCTGACAGGCTTTTAAGCCCAAATTTACGGCCCGATAAATGGGCGTTTAAAATAAACCAGCAAATCATTGGCCAACATGCCCTTTGCTGTGCACCGCGTGTGATTTAATATGTCCAGGAACTCTCAGAAGAAGTGGAAAGAGAAGTGCATGATGGCTGTGGACCTCTTCGCTGCTGGTCCCGATGCCGTAAATGTGGGAGCACATCTGAAACATTTCACTATGTGCAAAAACGAAATAAATAGTCGGTTCCCCTGAGGGGGTTTGGTGTCAACGGCAGGATCGGAGCCTATCATTTAGAATCAGAAATAAAGAAGTAGGGGGCGGTGACACTGAGAGGTTTTGTGCCTTCAGGAAGTGTGTAGGAAGAAACAGGATGAACTAAACTTCTCACTGGGAGAAAAACGCACTCTGGGTGCTTCACAAGACACTTTTTTATTCCAGGCTGACACTAGGTTCAGAAAAACATAAGGTAACACACTGTGTTTGTATGAATATTTGTATACCAGAGTATCCTTTTTTAAGTCATCTAGTTATGGACCATTGTGGAGAGGCTGACGTTATGTTGTCTTGGTGTTGGTGCGACAGCTTATACACCACTCAAGGACCCCTGAATCTACTTCAACTTTAAATGCCCTTCAGTGTAAAAAAAGAAACATTTAAACTTTAAAAATGACATTGTAAAAATGAAGTCATTTATGTAACATTCAAAGTTTAAACCCAGCATGGTAGACATTCAAAAATTCCTGGTTAGAACAACTAAGCTTAAAGTCTGTAGACTAGAAATCTTCAAGGTGGTGTCTTTAATTTAATTTAATATAAAACATAAACTTGAACTTAGAAAAGTAAGACATTTTCATTGTAAGTGAACTGAACATTAAAGTATAAATAAATAAATCAATACTTATTTTTTTCATTTACTATTTAATACATTTAAAATGTGTTAACAGAGCTATTTTATTTTTAAATCATATTCTTTTTACAGTGAGAATGAGAAAAAAAATGTTAACTTCAAATACCAACAAATCTGACTTAAAATCTGAATTAATTGATCTTAGTTTAGTTTGATTTAATCCTGAATTTTACATTGTGTGCACACTTTGGAATCTGAATCAAATGGTGTTCTTATGGAAAGTACACTCAAAGACCTTTGACAGACTTCCTTATTCGTGTTTGTCTTAGCATTTTAGTGTAGGTTCTTATAAAGCAAATATAATTTAATCAGGAGGGCTCAAAATTTTAGCCAGCACTTTAGATATGAAAAAGCAAAATGTGCATATACTGTGGCAAATCATATTTATATCTCTTCTCCCACACTGAGGCTTAGGTCATCAAATTGGCTGTTCAGCTTGTAAACACTCACCGGACTTCCCCTGGGTCCTCAGTGACCAGCACGTCTGTCTTGCAGCTGGCGATGGGGTTGATGGACAGCTCAACAGGCGGAACCACAAAGCTCTTGCTGACTGGCAGCCAAAGGCCTTGGCCCAGGCTGTAGGATGACCTGCATGAAGAGCAAAAACATCAGCTCATCAGGGAGGAATCTGAGGATTCCAACCAGACAGCTGCTTATTAGCAGAACGCAGGACGACCAGAAGAAACTGGGCATTTTTTCATATGTTCTGAGAAAATCTGTTGTCTGTGGAAGGGCTTAATCTGAAATAACTTGCATACACTTGGAGAAAACAGGGTAATTTCACAAAACACTGGTTCCCAGCTGAATTATTAGCGCTCCACCCACAAACAACTATTGATAGATTGGAATAAGAAACTATAGCACATGTAGGTTTGAGTCAATATACATAAAGCATGACTCCTCATTTTGATTCATGTTATACTGATTAGGCGTTCAACTGAAAAAAATCTTTAAAAGGAAAAGTATAAAAAACTACTACTGCATGTACAAAGAGGCAGGATGTCTGAAAGTAACCAATCCAAGAATGTAATTTATTTCTCCTTGCTGCTGATTGACTACTGCCCTGTGACATATCTGTGGCAGCTGGAGTTCAGAATTTCCCCCGTGGAGTGTCTCGTGTTTTTCATTTCGTATGTAAAGTGTAAAGGTAAACTTGTATCTGTATTGTACAGTCTACACTGGACTTCTGTCGTGGTGCTAGAATGTAAAATACCAAAGTTACCACTATACAGACAGCACTGTAATTCATACATGTGTGTTTTCTTTGGTGTGCACTGTCATTTACATTCTTAGAAGCAGGGTTAATATGATAATCAATTAATTTAATTTAATAAAAATACAGGACTTTAAGAACAACAAAATGAAAATCATGAGAACACTCAAGAAGCACCACAGGGGAAATTCTTGACTGCTTGTGCCAGAGATGCGTCACAGGCGACAGCCAATCAACAGCAAGGAGAAATGAATAATGTTCTCAGATTGGCCACTCTCAAACCCCCCCTCTGAGTACAGATGACTGTGATGTCTGGACCTTGTCCACCACGCCTTCTTGTCTTCATGATCGGTGGTTTATTTTTGGGGCCATCACTAAGAAATGGAGGCTCATTCTGTTCAGTAGGCTCTACATAAAAAAAACAAGTTTTTATTAAAAATATTATTACTAATCCACTGCATCACAGGGAAACCTTCTAAAAATGACTAAATCCGTTTTATAGTTCTTTCCTTTTATTGTAGGAGCTATCCTTTAAACTGTGTGAGAACTGACAGAAAGAAATGGTCCACAATTTCTTAAAAAGCTGGTTAACTTGGTGTACATTCGAGTAAAAGGTGCTTTTAAAGTTTTCTCCTTCCACCGAAGTTACCTTTCCAGCAAAGTACAGTTGCGTCATGATGGCAGCATTATGGAGGTCAAGCCATGTATCTGAGCCACCTGTTTTATATAATTCCTTATATAACTGTTATTGAGGATCTACAGTTACAAACAGGACATGAATCATCAGACGGATCACCTGGGAGTCAGTAAACTGCATTAAGTGAGACATCAACAAGGTTGTTGTATTTCTTATTATTGCTCTGTCTTTGGAAATTCTGTCTTTTCTGAGCTGACCCAACCTCCACCTGCCTGGTGGGCATTCTGTCTGCCTTCTCAGAGGGGAACTGCTGCACATTCTTTTGTCTTGATCAACCATCAGCACGGTTTTCTTCTCACCTACACTCCAGATAAGGTCAGCCATCAAGGAGTCTTATGTTGACCTGTTCTCCAGACAAGTATGACCACCATGGACCACTTTCTTGGGCTGCCCAGCTAAAGCTACTGCTCACAAAGACTCTGCTGCGACTAAATGCAGACACATTTTTTTTTCCATTACAAATAAAGTGACCTGAACCCAATCCATATCTGTGCTACGCAATGGCACAGCCAAAAGCTAACCTGGCTGCCTCACTGAGTTTTGATTGGTTAAAATGTTGCCATGATAAGAGATAGGCTAAGAAAGATGAGAAAACAACAATAGAATTAACAACTGGGATGTTGATGAAATACAAGCATTACTGTCTGTTTGGACTGAAGATTAATTTCAGTGAGTTTTTAACACTGCAAGAAAAAAAAAACCAAGATGTCACTAAACAGATAGCTGGGCTAGTTATACCTCATAAAAAAAAAACTGTAAAAAATACTACAGAACAAAAGTAGCACTAACAGGACAGTTTTGATGACATGGACATAAACTGTGGGAAAGGTTTCATCACCCAGCTTTAGGGGGATTTTCCTCTAGTTGCCCTCTGTCCCTCAGGGTCTCGGATCCAGATTCTGATGTTCTTTGTGACAACAGCAGCTCTAAATATAATGAATGAATTAAATTTTACTCGATTCGCACCCTACGTTTCTTGCCATGGGCGTACCCCAATCAACCGGCTGACTGCTACTCACTTTGTGTTTACTTCCATTGAAGTTCTCCACTAACTGCTCGCTGACATTCTTGATAAAGCACTTAATGTTGTCTCCAGCTAACGGATCATTAGCCCACTGAAATTAATCTACTTACCAACGAATAAGGAATATTAAGTGGATAACCTTTGCTTGGAGTTTTACAAATCAGTCGCTGCAGATCTTTGTTTAGAAGTCACCCTGAATTTCCCCTAGCTAATGACACATGGCCAATTAGCATAAAGTAGAAGAGCTCATCTGCAACATGCAAAACAAAGGGCAAAGCGAGACGGGCAAATATAAGGGGAAAAAAATAGCTCCAGAGGGCCATTGCATATGGAGGGTCAGGGATGACCAGGCCCCTGTCTTTAAAGGGCCCTTGAAATAGATTTTATTTCTTGTTATCTTACTGCAAGTAAATTGGCCCCTTATAGTCGTGCGTGAACACACCACACAGTGTGAAAGTATAGTGGCCACTTATAGACACGTGTGAACACACCACAGCACACAATGTGAACAATGTGAACATTTTCTCTGTAATTTACCAATATACTAATAAAAGCAGGGGGCTGCCACCAGTGAGGGGCGCTGGAGGAGCAGTGTACACAGACAGTATCTTGCTCAAAGGTACCTCGGTAATGACACTAGCAGAGAGTTTCGAACTCACAAACTTCTGATTACAGCGGCAAGTCCCTAAATAATAGGCCACTAGCTGCCCCCCAAAAAACAATCTGAAATGTAACTCACGGGTGCCACTAGCAGTCCTGGGATTCAAACCTACAACCTTCTGATCACAGGGGCAATTCCTTAACCACCAGGGTACCAGTGGGCCACTACATTTTCTGAATAATAACATATTATGGAAGCTCAATTAAGTTTAATGCGTCCTAGTTTGTTTAACGGCACCTGTTATTTTCCATCACAGGCAGCTCTGTCATCTATTGATTCATAACTCTATTTCCAAAAAGATCTTTTACAGCAAGATCTGCTCATTAGCTATAATGCCAAAATCAAAATGATTAATCTATAATAAAATATCAAAGAAATAAACAGAAATAAGCAGTTTTCTTCTTGAATGATTTAAAAATGTAATTGGCTGTGCACACTGTGTTCAGGTTTCATTAAGAATGGATCAGTAGAAGCAGTCTAAAATCACCTAGAATAAAAACGTTTTAACCTTTACATGGAAAGGTAAGACAAAGACACATATGAAGTTTTCTTTGGAAGATATGAGGTTTTGCTCTGATTTCATGTATATCATCAGTGTCAGAAGAAAAGTCATAAAATACAAAAAATCCTTAAGAATAAATGCTGTTTACTAGAAGAAGTGAAAAACAACCCGTGCAGATTTCTGCAGAAACAATGAAACCGAGTCTCCTGAACAGAGTGAAAGGGTGGACCCAGGGACAGACGGTGAACCCAGGGGTAAATGGTGGACCCAGGGGTAAATGGTGGGCCCAGGGGTATCATGTGGGCCCAGGGAAGGTTATTAGACTTGGAAATTAGTGCCTACAGCGCCGGTGTTTTATGACTAGTCCCAGATCCAGTAATATTATCTATAGTCCAAGACATACAAACACCCTAAAACTTAAAACCATTCATTCTTATCCTTTTTCACTTCCTAATATTTGTATGATTCCTGATTGTTTTATATTCTTGTTCTATTCTATTCACTTTGAATGGCCTTTGAGTATGATAATGTGCTATGTAAATAATCCTGACTTGACGTGACTTGATTATAGTGAGTGTGTATATCTTTATTATTTGCAAAGAAAGTTTCATTTGTGTGCTACAGTCTTGTTTTATGGAAATAAGAAAGATATACTTTGTTATTTGTTTCTATGGAAATATCAGTGCTGACTTGAAAACTGTATTTGCACCATAATTATAGAATTAAGTATGTAAAACAATGATAATAACTGTAGATTTGGGGGTCATTCAAGACCCTGGCCATCACTTATTTGCATCAGTTCCTATAAGGCTTGACCACTAAGCAAACCAGGTCTCTGACTAATGATATAGACAAGTACACGGTGAATCACACTGGATCAATGCACTCTTCCACTCATAAATAACACACCCGTGGTCCAGCTCATCGCCTGACACTAGAAGGGCTCCATCGATTGGCTCCTTCTCCAAACCGTCAATCAACTGCAGGCTGACTGCATTAAATGATTGTGTCACCAGTAGGTAGAGAGTGATGACAGTCCAGGTGAGTGAGGTGAGAGAGGAGAGGTGAATTTCAAGTATACTGTTTTTGGTTGGTGTTTTTTCAGGACACTGGCTTCGCAAAGCCATTCTTTAGACTATAGGTTCCCAATTCTGGAGTCTACACTATATATCATCAGTTCTGTGGAAAAAGAGAACCCAGGGTTTAGGATATATTTTGCCATTATGCAGTGGTCAATACACATCAAAAGTTTATGAAGGAGGAACAACAGATGACAGGGTCATGGGCACCCAAATCTCTCTGATGATTGAGGGCAATGAAGACTAGCCTATCGGTTTCTACAGAAATGCTGCTGCAGGACAAAGAGCTGCAAACATTCATGCTGGCTCTCATAGATATGGGTCAAAAAAGACAGTGTGACACCTATTTATGAGAGCCAGCATGAACATCTTCAGCTCTTTGTCTTAAAGCAGCACTTCGGTAAAACCCAAAAGGCTAGATTTAGTTCCCCACAAGCATCAAAGAGCTTTGGGTGCCAGACCAGGCCAGCTTCTTCCTTTGCTTCATGTTCTAGTTCTGATGCTCACATGCCCTTTATTGGTGCTTTTGGTGATGGACAGGGGTCAGCATAGGCACTCTGACTGGACTGCAGTTACTCAACCCCATATAGAGCAAGTGCTTACCAGTCAGATTACCTATGCTGATGCCTGTCCGTCATCAAAAGCACCAATTAAGGGCATATGAGTATCAGAACTAGAACATGGAGCAAAGAAAGAAGCTGGCCTGGTCTGATTATTGAAATTCTTTTGTGAACAGTCAGGTGTAGAGATGGCATCACAACGCAATAGGTTGAGGAGGTGGAGACAGTGTGATGCTCTGGGCGATGTGTTGCTGGGAAATCCCGGGTTTTGCATTCATGTGGATTTTACTTTGACATGGACCACCAACCTTAATATTGGTGCAGGCCAATGCTGCCCTTCATGGAGATTTTGTCCCCTAATGGCAGTGTACAGTTTTAGTATAATGACACCAACCCAACACTACAAACACTATCGAAGAATAGTTTGAGGAACATGAAAAGTTCATAGTGTAGACTTCTGATCAAGCATTTGTGGGATGTGCTGGAAAAAACTTGTGGGATCTATCCATGGAATTTGTGGGATCTATCCATAGAAGCCATACCTCTAACTTACTGGACTTTAGAGGATCTGCTGGAACATCTTGGTGTATAACAACAGACCTTCAGAGGTCTTGCTGAGTCTAGGTCTCAACTGGTCAGAGCTGTTTTAGTGGCACGAGTGGGGACCATGCAATATAAGGCAGATAGTGTTAATGTTATGGCTGACCTAATATTTACCACATATGTTTTTGCGTGTATGTGTGTGTGTGTGTGTGTGTGTGTGTGTGTGTGTGTGTGGGTGGGTGGGGGTAATGTCTAAGGGCCTATGTAACTGTAGAAGTTTGTGAACTACTGCTCTAGCTTTCTGCACTTCCGAAACATTTACTTCGAGCGCTTCAGAAATTTGCTAATTAAACAGTGACGGACGGTTAATTGGCAAGGCGAGAAATTATAATTACTATACGTAATGATTATGGCACGCTCCAGCCTCGGCAGTGCAATCAGTCAGAACAGACGGATTGAGCTAATTAAGCAATGCAAGCGCTTTCATAATACTTAAGTCTTCACATGAGGCTGCATTCAGACAGTATCATCCACTTATTAAACTAAATGGCCCAGTAACACCTTTATAGTTGCTTACTTATTACAACATTAGGCCGTTTCAGACAGATTACAACCTCCCAGCTATGATCTTGATCTTCAGGCTTCCAAAGATCTCAGCAGCATAGCACCCTATTTTGATAAAGGTTTTAAAATGTTGCTGAATTGATGACACATAACAAGAAATGGTGTTGCAATATAGCAGAATATAGAGTGCAGATTATTATTGGATACCACTTTTCCATGTCTAATGTTGATACCGATACCACAACCTCAAGTATCAAGTGCTTTTTGTGAACTCCCTCAGTGTCTGAATGTATTACCCCAGTATAGACTGAGCTGTAATAAAAATCCCGGGGTTTTAGAAGAACAAAACAAAAACACTCAAGATGCTCCACGGGGGAAAATTCTGGACTGCAGCTGCATCAAAGGGCAGCAGCCAATTAGCAGCAAGGGGAAATAACATTCTCAGAATGGTTACATTCAAACATCTCACCACTGAGCAAATTGGTATGTCACCATGTCAAGATGCCTTATATATTATAAAATGAAGCTGAATTTACATTAATATTTATATTACAAAATGTTATTAATAATTATCGGCAAAATGCATGAAAAAGTTCCACAAAATAATCTGTGACGTCCAGGCCTTGTCTGCCTTTCCCCCACGTCCTCGTGCTGGTTTTTGGGCATGGTGCTTAGCAACACAGAATGAGGACGATGGGCCATGGCAGATGAGGCCCGGACATCACAAATATTAGTTTGGTAAAATCTGCAATGGATGACTATGCGCCAAATATCAGATAACCGATTTGGTTAGGAATTGAAGAATCTTCTGCACAAAGTGGATAACCGGGTAAATATCTAATATTGGGTGTCTGTATTTCTGACAATGTTTCTAAACAGAACTTTGCTCTATCCCTTGCTAATTATTAGTATTACACCTTTGAATTTACCCTCCTGAGGGGAAAAAAAACCTCATATTTGAATCCCTTGTTGCTTACCAGTGCCGTGCCCTAGTCCTAGAATTACCTGACTTACGAATACAAAATATAAGACTAAATCTGAAAGTTCCCTTCCTGCTTTGCTGCATGTTCCAGACAACCAATGTGATGTTGCTCAGCAAAACAGTAGCTCTGCAAGGCCTACCATTGTTTTTCAGGTTATTGATAAACTGCTCATTCACAGATGCGTCAAATGCAGGGCTCATATTTCGTTGAGGTGCACATTGTGCTGTGCTGTTCACAATAACAAATATTCACTCACTTTCTTAAAACTGTGATGATAATGGATATTTTTAAAAACTTTGTACTCAGCATTGTATCTGGGAGTCCCTGAACTGTTGTCAAGTGTCTGTTATCCTAAGTGGTATTCGTTTGATGTGTAATTGCCCTGCAGGGCTCTGGGGATGGTGACACCACACGTGGAGTCCAGACAGGGATTTTAACTGTCACTGAGGATGATGTTGCCACCATGGGGATAGATGCAAATGTGAGGTGTGTTGCTTTGACTTCTGACAAGCTCACTTACCAATCTTTACAAAAATGTTGTGGAAAATTAATTTTATTAGTCACGGCTTTTATGTGCCACTGCTTTATTTTCCCCAACATTGTTACAAATGAATAAAACCTGATTTCCAAGATTGGTGACCCATGGTTTGCAGTTACAGAGGGAAAGTTCTCAATAAACTGGCAATTTCAGTCTACATCAGTAGTTGAGCCACTCCTCTGAATTCTAAATGTAGCCCCTGAGAACCGCCCAGGGTTGAACTTCCCAAAGAATTCAATTCCGTGAGAGGCAGAGGGGTGCTCATGAAAGGGTCCTTGGAGTTGGCGGTAAACCCTGCCTCCAGTCACTGTAGCCCTTGCCCTCCCTCTGAAATGTCATGGAGGATGGGCCCATCAAGAAGGTGAACCATCAGAAAAGACTTGCGAAAAGCCCTTGGCCCGAACATTGCCTGAGGCTAAAGTGGTCCTGAATACCCCCCTCTGCGTTTGCCCCTGGGGCTTTTGTCGAGTCTTGTTCTGCTCAGAGAGCTGTGCTTGGAAGGACACCCTGTCTACTGGGCTGAAATGTGTGTCTGGGGAACATCTCTCAGCACACTCATGCTTATGCGTTCGGACAAGGAGATGTGAAGTGCTCACCTGAAGATCCTCTCTGGTGCCTGCTCCCCCGTCACCAGGTCGTAACCCCTCTCAAGATTCGAGTATGGCCATGGTCTACAGGAGCCAAACAGGGACATATATATTTATAATGTATACAAAACGAATTATGCAGCATGACACACTGAAAATGGAGAATATATTTTTGGCCAAAATCATTCACAGATCCGTTGCTTCGACAGTGATATAACCTGATTTTTGGTATTAGTCAAAACACACCCTAGTCTTAGTCACTTACCGATCCTAACACAGTCATAAAATCATGATCTAGAACATAAAAACACAACTAAGCCTCAGAAAAATGAAAAGGACATAAATGTACAATGTACTGTTGTAATGGAGATAATGACAATAAATGAATGTAAAAACACTTTGACAGTCCAGAATGGCACAGGAAATTGAAATGGGGGATGCCACCTCCCTCACTCATATGGCAAAATACTGTGTATTATGTGTATTTTGCGTATCTGGCATAAACTGCATATTCTTCCGCAATGCACAACCCAGCTAGTTATGTTGCATGTCAAGACTTTTGTAGCCCAAGGACCCCCTGTAATAACTTTCTGAGAGGGAGCTTATAGAAACATATGTCTGGTTCTATTGACTACCATTGTGAAAAATCTGAAGTGTGCTTTAATGCAAAACCAACCTTTAAATGATATTGTTTACATTTTACCCATAAATTCATTCAAGAACCATTGAAAAGCCCTTTCTTAATTAGTGCAATCTTAGGATCAAGCCTTTTTAACTCCTCATACAAACGTTATACAATACATCTGTGTCAATGAGGGAATCAGGTTGTTTAGTTACTTATTTTTCTGGCAAAATGTGCTTTGATTTGATTAAAGCTGTACTGGGAAATCAGTCATTTGTTAAGTATGTTGTTCAAAATCATTTGACTTAATGTCCATGTAAATCTACAGTGTATCTCAAAACTGCTGCCTCACAAAAAAAATCTTTCATCTATGGATCTTTCTCATCCGCTGCATCACCGCCCTGCCTCTCATAGCCCTGCCAGGAGGGAAGCCCACATCTTGTGGTGGCGTTTTATTAGACGAACTGCTGCCCCAGTCAGGTTAATTAACATTCGCAGGCAGAGTCAGACGGAGGGTAGTAACACTTCACTGGGCTTACAGAGCTGTGATGAAGCTAATTTTCATTTCTCTCTCTCTCACTCACTTCCCCCCTCTCTCTCTCATACTCTCTACATCTCTCTCTCCCTCTCTCTCTCTCACAATCTCTACATCTCTCTCACCCTCTTTCTTTCTCTCTCTCACGCTCTCTCTCTCCTCTTTTACACTTCCTTTTATCTCACCTTTTTTGCTAATTCTTTCCACTCTTCTTTTTCACTCATTTTCACTCTTCTCTCACTCTTGTTCTTTCATTCATTTTCCTTCACTTCTCCATGCCTCAATTTCCTCTATTACAGCATACTTTCTTGCCCCTCACTCTCTCTGAGTGTGTGTATTGTAAAGTTTTACCCTTCGTTGCGGCCCCAGTCACTGCGGATGCAGAGATGTTTGTGTTCTGGGTCGGGGGAGTAACCCTCCAAACAGCTGCACTCACCTGTACACATACAAAGAGAGAGAGAGAGAGAGAGAGAGAGAGAGAGAGAGAGAGAGAGAGAGAGAGAGAGAGAGAGAGAGAGAGAGA
>JBBMFX010000080.1:6411665-6424149 GCA_037832545.1 Rhabdalestes septentrionalis | reverse complement strand
GAAAGAAAGAAAGAAAGAAAGAAAGAAAGAAAGAAAGAAAGAAAGAAAGAAAGAAGGAAAGAAAGAAAGAAAGAAAGAAGGAAAGAAAACTAAGAAGGATGCTGAAAGAATAAAAACAAGAGAGGGAATAAATAAAGGGAGAAAGAATCATAGAGGGAGGGAGAAAAATAGAGAACAGGATATATGAGAGACAGAGAGAGAGAGAGAGAGAGAGAGAGAGAGAGAGAGAGAGAGAGAGAGAGAGAGAGAGAGAGAGAAAGCAAATTAGACAGAGAGAGAAAGAGAGATAGGGCTTTAAAATAGAGGCTAATATGGATTCTCTCCACATGTTTGCTGTGAAGGTGCAGACGAGTCGCTAAGCAGCTGAATGGTGTGCTTTAATTTCAGCCTGGAGGAGGTGCAGCACTAAATTGTGCCTGAACGGAGGGAATAATGGAGAGAATGTTATCAGGCTCCTTCATGTTGGCGTTGCTTGTAGGCCTGGTCAGAATTAGCCTGGATTCTTGCAGCCGTATCTACCTGAGAACACTTAAAGAGCTGCTCAATGGACCAACAGCTGAAGTGTGTCAACACATAGCTGGAACTCGCAATACTCTCCAAATTGAGTGGACTGATGAGTGGTGGCGTTGTGTTCCAAAAAAATGAGTTCCTAATCTCTCTATATCTGGTCATCAGTGGTCAAAAACTGACTAGTGGTGCATGAGGTGTGAAGATACACCTATACAGAGGATTTAATAGGTGTTTCTGATACAACTTCTTTACCTCGAGTGTGACTCGGCCCTCGTTTTCGTCCGGTGGAGGAGCTGTGTGTGACGTTTTGGAAGTGTGTGATCTCCATGGTGGTGTTGGTACGAAAACTGTCCTTAAATCTCTGCATCAGCGCCTCCACTGTCTCCTGCTTTGGGTCCATCACTGCGGAACAAACACAAACACACACAAACATATGAGGCTGGCCTTCAAACTCATATCATAGTGTAAGAGAAAAGGAAACAATGTTTGGAGTTTCATTTTATTGCAATACAAGAGGTCTTCAGCTGTGTTTACATTTAAAATGTTGGCAATTTTTACTTCTTTGCAGCTCATTTTCATATAATTGACATTTAGCTGTGTAATATTTTTGTTATTTTTGGTTTAGGTGTCCAAAATGACTGACATAATTCTGTAATACTATAATGTCCTGTTTGTCGATGGCTTCCCCATAATCTCTCTCATCGTGGGACCTTCCCCGCACCTCTGGCTCATCGTGGGACCTTCCCCGCACCTCTGGCTCATCGTGGGGCTTTACCAACATCTAAGCAAGCATGGAGGCATGAACTCATTTTTGAGTCTTTAATGAATGTTGTGCAAAACAAAAGGCCTGAGGGCCCAAAGAAAAGCACACTCACAAGTATCTAAAAAAAAATAAAGCAACCAAGGTGTAATCAGGGAATAAAAGGCATAGTATTTAAGTGGGTTGGGATTGACAAGGGGTTGTTGGTCCCAACCCACTTCTTTACCATGCCTTTTACTCCCTGATAACACCTGCAGCTGTTCCTACTTAAAGGCAGGTGAAACCAGGGAGCATTAGCAAACTTAAATTGAGCTAAGTATGACCCGTAGGGATCACACACATTATTAAACATCAGACCTGACGTAATCTACCAATGCAGCTGTTTATTTATTCAAGGCAGAAATTATGATTTTGGGTAAACTACATTCACAACTTGTCTTATATCAACAGAAATGTGTTTATTCTGGTATGTTTGGTCTGTCCACTTGATGTTTATCTGGATTTTCTGATGTTTTTCACCTTCTATGACGGTTTAAATGTCATGATATGTCCAAGGACCCTGAGAAGATCGTTTACTGTAGAATCTTCCTAGAGTATCCCAACAGTCAATTTTACTTTGTCTTAAGGATCACATTCATACAAATGTTTCCTTAGATCTCATGCAGTTCTGAGTACTGTTGTTAAACAGTATTTCTTAAAGAAAACTGCTTTTCTCCACTTTCAGAACCGAAATTCTGCATGTATATTGTACAGTATAATACAAAAACCCTTCTGTAAAACTCTGAGTTTGTCCTTAAAATGATAAATATTTTAATTCTAACATCCAAAGGCTGGATTTTCACACATTTTCACAAAACTTAGCAAACATATGCCAATTAGATAACATCTGATTTGCATGTCCACATGTCATCTTTCACAAAACAATACTGTTAACATCTATAAGAACATTAATGAACAGGTGGCAAAGATATACTGTTTTAGCTTCTTAAAAATGACCTTATTCACCTGTAGAGATATCTCTTCCCCTCACACTTTGTTTTAGTTTTCTGGCATTCATGAATGCAATCCGTTACGACACATTAAATGTATACATGTGTATATTTTTCCCCTCCCAAATGTCATTGTACATTTTTGCATAAAATTTCGAGCATCGTCAAACATACATTTTTGTGTGCATAAAGTTAATACATTTTTTTGTTTGTTTTTTCAGCCACTGTGCACAAATTGTAAAGATTCTTCCATTAAACACAATACAGAAGTAAGAACAGTGTTGTGTCATGAACCCATTTCCATTTCAGTTAAAAAATGGTCTAATTTTGTTAATATTTTACCAACTTTATCATAGAAGGGGTAAAATGTCTACTTGTTTTGGAGGTTTGTGAAAATTTGGAAAGGCCGATGACCACAAAGAAACACAGTATAAAGGCATGGAAGTGGACAAAGGAGGACAGTATGTTTTGTGCCACTGGGAAATTAAGTACTCAGCAGTGTTCTTGGATGAGAAACATAGAAACAGTTACAGGGCACACCACAAGAAGTTCATGTTCAGTCATCTCTTGCTCTTTCTGTGTGTTTATGGAAATAGTGAGCTGTTTGGCACTGATTTGATGTCTCAGTATTGATGTTTGGCCAACGTCAGCAGACAATGCTCCAAATCTGGATGCTCCAAATCTCTCGAAACACAGGATTGCTGACGCTAATGCTAAAGGCTACACATTATGCTGGAATTGCAATTACATTATTGTAATTATGCAAATTTGGCAATCCAAACCTTCATTATTCCTGTATTGTGTTAAAATAGTTGCATTTTTAGGAACACTGTACATTTAGATGGCCAACTTAGGTGAAGGGCTTCAGATTAAAATATCTCATTTTAAAGCATGGAAGTATTAAGAGGGAAAAGAGTCTGATCAATACTCAAGGTTTTGATATGCATCCACTCCCAAAAATAAAATGATGGCAAAATGTATTTTTTCA
The DNA here is from genome assembly GCA_037832545.1 of Rhabdalestes septentrionalis. Taxonomy (NCBI): domain Eukaryota; kingdom Metazoa; phylum Chordata; class Actinopteri; order Characiformes; family Alestidae; genus Rhabdalestes; species Rhabdalestes septentrionalis. Next base: position 6,420,902 of record JBBMFX010000080.1, on the reverse strand, counting down.
AACACATTTTTAGCAATACAATTAAAGAACCACAGTTTGGTTTCAGTTTCAGTTCTGGGGATACATAGTTTCTCATGGGGAGCTTGCTATTCGTCATGAGCTGGATCAGGGTTGTTAAAGTTTGGGTCAGGAAAGTGGGTTACCAGGAAGGGAGTTGCTCTAAAGAACCAATTGCAATAGGTCTATCACAATCATAAGGTGTTTATCTGTAACACTTTAAAATAAGACTACCCTTAATAAATGTTTTATAAACCATTTATAATTTGATTGATTATAAATCATGTATAAAACAGTCTTATTGTAAAGTGGTACTATTAATCTTAAAACTTCAAGGGTACCTAATCCTGGTCCATCACAAGAACCTGGACTTGGCACCTTTGCCTTACATTATGAGGAGCTTCCTTAAACTTTCAAAAGGTTCCTCATGTTCATTTATAATTTACAAGCAAGGTTCTACAAAGAATCCTTCCTTTAAATGTAATGATATAGTCTAGCAAAAATCATTCTAATTATGAAACATGAAAGTGGAATGCCTTTGCCATTGGCTTGCATAAATAAAGAGCAGGAGAAGGTAAAGAGGACGCAAGTCACTTCCAAGAAATCTCTTCTTGCTTGAGACAAGTCTGTTCCTGCCGCTGCCAAAGAGAGAGCCCCACCATAATGATTTTTCCTGTAAAGCTAACGCTGTGCAGAAACACATGAGCTATGCCTTGTTCTCCCAAACCTCACCACTTCTCAGAGTCTCACTCGTGGGTGCCTGGTCTCCACCTTTAAACATAAAACACTTCTGTAGCTGTCAAGCCTCAGAGGACAGCACAGAGAGCAGCTTGAAAAAAACTTTGGAAGCCTCAACCTTACTCTCAACTGACCTGTGCACGCTCTGCTCAAAAATTCCTGCTTGCATTTACATTAATTAATTTGGCAGAGCTATTTTGAAGCCTGAAATTCCAGAGATATTTATCTTATTCATGCCACCACAGGTATCAATTAAGATGGTCTTAGCAGAGGTTCCAACAGGGACAAATTCAAAAGGTTATGGACCAGATGAAGTGCATCATTCTGAATGATTTGTCAAGGACAACTGATATAAGAGGTTATAGGGAATAACAATCATTAAATGCTGATATAGCTTGTGCTTCAAAAACAAGAATTTCAAAAAAAGTTGAACTATTCCGCTATTATGATATAAGAATGTGCTGTTATATTCAGAAGTTACAGAGAGTGCTGAGAAGATATTTCCTATGAAGTTTGAGAAGTGGTTTAAGAGAACAGTTCAGCTCTTAACGAGAGTGAGTGAGAGTGACCACTCTGTCATATGTGAACACACCACAGTACACTGTGAACAGCACAAAATTCTTCCTCTATTTAACACATTTACCTAGTGTGAGTGGACAGTACCTTACTCAAGGGTACCTCAGAGGTTCTTAGCAGTCTTGGGAATCGAACCCATGACTTTCAGATCGCTGGGTGAACACAAAGCAAAAGGTAAAGAATTACCAATTTCACTCTCATTTTTGATGCCAAGACACAAATTGTAGCGTATGAGGATTACTAGGCTAGATAGCACAGTCAAAAACAGCTAAGGTTAGCAAAACACATGCTTAGCCTATCAATCAAATACCTATCCCTCATACCCTTGATTATGTGAAAAAATACCTGCTATAATTTTGTCGTTTATTCTGTTTTTGTTTTTTGTTTTTTTATACCTGAACTGTGTAGTGCAGTTACTCACTAGGCTTGTTTGTGATTTTTTGCCAGTTTTTTAAACCAACAGCTACAAAACTGTATTTTAGTGGGCAAAGTATGGATTGCTCAGTCAGGCCCACATGAAGCATCTAGTGTTACCAGTCAGCTAGTCATCAGATATATGACATAATGAGCTCATGTGTGGACAGCAGCACTGCATGAATCAGGCACCCCTCCCCTCCTGACACAGCTGAAAAACAATAAGGCCCATCTCCTGGACAGGCCTGGAGACAGACGAGGGAGACAGAGGGACGGCGGCGCCGCTTGTATTTTATTTCCATCCGTCCGAAAATCACAATGCCTCAGGGGACATTTCTGACCCATCTGAACACGTTCTGCCCCATTTGCAGCACCGAAGAGCCATAAAATATATAAATAAACCTCCGTTTCTCATTGTCTCACAGAGCAGGAGGAAAAAGAGCGAAAGGAGAGGGGGGAAAAACAGCAACACAGAAATAAGACAGCTTTAAAAAAAAGTTAGACACAAACTATTTATCTACCGCTTCCATTACCAGGTCCTGCCACTACTCCCTAAGGTTGGTGATGCATCACAAGTTCAATTAATGTGAGAGATGTAGAGGGCTTTGCCTCCCTCAGGAGCTATAATAGGTCTGGACAGTGCTGTTTCCTCTCTACACTGGGTAGCCAATGCTGCCGGGCTGATCAAGGCCTTCTCATCTGGGCCATCTTTATTTCACTTAGCTTTGTCCCACAGGTATTTTGCCATTATAGCAGATTACAGTGTGTTTTACACTGGATGAGTAAGGGCACCACAGTGCCAAAGATTGCCCATGTGGCTTCCCATTGCCATAGTTTAAAAGCTATGAGTATATATAAACTTCAAACATCTGGTCTATAGTGGCACTATCTGGGCAATAGAATAAATACATAAATATATTTCTGTAGGAATTACGTCTTGTTCATAGTTCGCTAAAAGATGAAACATTTCTGGAGAAGGCACATATTTTAGACTTGCCTTTCATGCCATATTTGATCAATATTTGAATTATTGTTGTGCCTCTGGACATATGGCAGAATGAAGAAATGCCATTTACAGAAACAAAATGAAAAAGGCTGAAGAGACTGTACAAACTAATGTTTCCAAACACTGTTACTGCATGTATAGGTATATACACAAAAATGTAAGGGTGGCATGGTAGCACCATGTGTAGTGCTGTTGCCTCATTGCCCTAGGTCCTGGGTTTTATTCCCAGCTGGGGAGGCTGAGAGGTTGCTTGTTCTCCCTATGACTGCATTGTTTTGGGTTCTCCGGTTTCCTTCCACATTCATGTCAGATAAACTGGAGAGGCAAAATTGCTCCAAAGTGTGAATGTCAATGTGTTTGTCTAATTTGCTCTGGAATGTGACCGGTCCAGGGTGGGACAGGGTGCAGGTTGCTCCCCATTCCCTGTGATCCTATTTAAGATCAAGCAGCATAGATTCATGAGTACATGTTATATTGGCCACTTTACACTTATTTTGCATTATTTTATTAGTGTAAGAATAGTTTCTTCTTATTTCTAGAAGTGCTTACATACTTAATCTAAAGGACATGTGTTCATTTTTTAGGTTTGAATGTTTCAAAGCATACTGCTAATTATAACAGGGCTTACTTTTATTTACTTCTATCCTTTAAAATTAACTTTTTCTCCCAAATAAATACCTTTACCTTGACCTGACCAGAACACTCACCCTACAACTAACCCCATTTAAACTCCAACCCTGACCATAAAACTCCAGAGAATCACTAGATAATTGCTATATAATTAAGTAAATTGTAATGCACATCCACATATCCAGTTATGTAACGTAAATAGATTATAATAGATTATATTATTGCACTGGTTAACGGCTGCCGACACAGACAGATCTCAAGCTCTGGGATGTCCATTAACCTGGACCTTCAGGTAAAGCATAGCTCATATAGCAAGTCACAACAAAGACAGCTGCCCAAAAACGCACTTGACTCAGCATCAATGTGCTCTGTCAGTGCTGATGCCTTTGTTGTCATCCAACTCCGCCAAACATCGCAGAGGAACCTTGCTATTGTACCATTGTGGAAATGCTAATTTCGCGACCTTCATTGCTATTCATGCTTTATGCATTCAGCAAACCAAATGAGACTCATGAGAGTTTGTGCGAAGTGGAAGAGCTGAGAGACAGCTCCAAACAAAAACAGGTTGAGAAAAACTGTTTCAATCATTAAGGGCCTCTACTGGTCACCTATTATTGAGGATAAATTGATAGCGATGGTGAGGCAGGCTTATCTCTTTCCATAAATAAGGCCCTTATCTTGTTATGAAATGTCGCTCATGCTTTTCGAATGGCTCTCCTCATCTACAGTTGCTCTTGTGTTGATCGGGATTAGGAGAAGGCTATTAAGATTAGGTTCAAATGTAAGGCAGAGGCAAGGGTTAGAATTAGACTAAAGAATGGTGTAGAATAGATTAGTGATGGTAATGAAAAGTCCCTACCAATATCCAGTGACTACTGAATTCTCCCCAGCAATAATTGTAAACAATTACGTTCAAATAAAACTGCTCTTTCTTGTCAGTGATAGGAACACAATCAGTGAAGAGTTCTTTTTTTCAACTACTAGTCGCAACTTCTTACCCCAGTATTGTTATATGGTTGATGGTCCTTTCTTCCAAACATGATTAGCTGAAGCTCTATCTGCTTTTTTGTGTATGTAAGAGGGGAGGACATTTTTATGCTTAAAAATTATGGAATGCAACATGTTTGGTGTAGATTCTGTAGTGTTGGCCAATACTCCAAAAGTACCACAATACCAGTTCTTGTACTTATGATGCTGATATAATTAATGGTATTTTTTTATGTTCCGAAGGAAATGAAAATATCTAGACCCATTGGTTTGTACAGGCACCTGCACCTGCCTTCAGTAGTGTTCTAGTCAGAATTTCTTCTGTTCTGTGTTCATGGCACTGTACAGACGACAGCCCCAGCCTGTAGTTTACCCCATATGTACTATGCACATGTACTTTGTTGTTACTATATGACAGATCAAACCTACGCCCTTGTAAATATAAGAGGAGCCACTACAAGGCAAGTAAGTGTGAAGAAACTTTTCAAAGACCTTCCACAAAAAGGCAAGGGAAAATATCTTAAAACTTATCAGTATATGCCATGTCTCTCATTATTTTGTTATAAGAATAGTACGAGATAATTTGTCTGCTGTGATAATGTGTCTGCTCACTAAATTTCATGTAATTGTCGAAATGGGCCAGCTCGTGGTCTTGTAGTTAGGGTGTTTGCCCTGTGATCAGAAAGTCATTGGTTTGATTCCCAAGACTGCTAAGCACCTCTGAGGAAGGTAGCATCCACACACACTGCTCCCCTGGCCCTGAGTTCATGGCTGCCCGCTGCTACACTTGGTGAATGGGTTAAATGTAGAGGACGAATTTTATGGTGTTCACACTGTGTTCTGTGGTGTGTTCACATATGGCAAGGGTCACTTCCATTTTGATAGATGTGATTGGTTCCAATCATAATGCCAATGGTTATAACATTTTACCCACATTCAGTTAAATATTCATTACATTCACTTTTTTCAGTTTCCTCAGACAAAAATGTGAACCTAACCAGAACCTGGTCCTAAAGCTAATCCTTAACTTAAAACTGCTCAGGATGACAAGATAATTTATGAACTTCCTGTAAAATAGGAGTGGGGTGAGCATACTGTCTAAATAGAAGCTAAATACAGAAGGTCTAAAGTGTTTTTATTTTTTAACTTGTTGAATTTATGCCAAAATATCCAGAAACAGATAAAATAGTATTACATTCTAAGAGCAACTTGAAAATAATAAATAAACATATATTGGTGTGATATAGGTTTATGTATCTAACTTGGATTTTAGCCTAAAGACATAATAATAGGGCTCTGTTTCAAAATATCTTCAAAGACTGGATCTTAAGAATGTTCATTAATTGGTGAGTGTTTCTGGAAATCCTTCTGAATTAATGCACAATGTAAATGGGCTCCTAATTGAATGTCTTATACAATCTACTTGTTATTTAATAACATGCAATTCTGTATTTGAATTTTGCTTGCAAAATTTGGCACCAGAAAGCAAGAGGTAATAACTAAAACTGTCTGGGTTCCCCATGACGCCCACATGAAAGCAGGCGGTTTGGCAGACTTCCATTTCAAATATTTATTTATAACCAAAACTATACTGGCATGAGGGCCAGAAACAAGACTCAAGCTGAAACTTTGAACAAAAGGAGACAGGATAAACAATAACCCAGAATGACAGTGGACCAACACTGATGTCCACCACAAATGAACTGATGAGCCCAACACAAAACCCAAACCCCAATCAAAACAAGAGCATTCCTTCCCCCGAGCACACTGGGAGCTGAAATACATGATAAAACATGATAACTCAAACCCAGCGTGCTCAGGAATACCCTCAATGAAGGACCTGGGCGGCCTTTTGGGGCCGCAAAACAATAATAATAACAATTGCACTAACAACAATAATAATATGTATGACATATGTATACAGTATACATTTATGTAAATAAAATAGTGATAGTAACTATGCAATAACTGATCGGAAAAGATTATTATTAGATTTTTAAATTGTCAAATGTCTCTGTGTAAAGTTGTTTTTGATGTAAACCTTTATTTTCAGGAAATATACAAACATTACTCCAAGTTTAAACAGCTTTTTCCTTTAAGGATTTTGGGGGACTCACGAGTGGTGAGCTGATACGGCTATGGAAATCACAAAACTGTTCGGAACTTGAAATCCCCTTTTCTATACTACTTTGTATAGAATATAAAATATTTTTCTTGAGAACATTTATGATTCAAGACTCGAGATCCAACATTCAAGATTCTTCATTTGTACAAGTACAACAAATTTAATGTTATGCCTAGAGTATATTAGTAACGTCTAATAAATAAATAAATAAATAAACACTGTACAAAACTTTTTTCTCAGCTATATGCTCACTGTTTGCTACTCTTTTACTTGGCCGCTCTCTGGACCCCCAACTCCCTCTGCGGCTTTACCCCACCCACTTGTGGGCGGAGACTATCCTGAAAGTTCTTCCGGGTTCAAAAATCTTTTTTTTTTTTCTGCTTGTTACTAAGACCAGAAATAAAATAAAAGTACAAAATGACCTTCAGGGTGTGATAGATCTGCAAAGGTACAGGTCCTTCACCTTTGCTGTGGGCTGGACACCCAACACCGTCGGCTCAGGAAATGCAGGCTAATACTGGCTATGCTAGCACAGGGGCCTACCTGTGCCTTCAGCATAGCTCATGGCTAATCCAGCCGCAGTCTGCTGCACAAACACGGGCTCACGGCTCACACTTAAGCCTTGACCTGCCTGAGAAAGTGCCCGGCGGTGCTCTGAGGTTAACTGCTCCATGCATATTTCATGACTGCCGAGTCCTTTTGTTCTGCTTAGAGCCTGGGAAAGAGTGTGTGGTTATTCTCCCCAGGCACATGTTCACTAAACACTGATCTTCTGTGCGTGTTTGGAGGGCTGGCAGTCGTCCGTCTGTCATCGTTCAGTGATTTGTGCTATCATGAATGTGATCATTCGGCTTCAGCATGCCGTTCAGTTACCTGTGTTTACAAAAAGCTACATAGTCATCTTTGTTTAGTTGACACTGTGTAAAGAAGCCCGTCCCAGGTTTTTAACCCCCCCATATAGCATTGCTAAGAAAATATTTAAATTTAAAAGGTGAGATAAGAATAGACATTATGAGAAAGTAGTTCCCAAATTAATGCATCTCTACTTTTATTTATTGTTTTGTATCTCTTGAAAATACCAGCTGCCCTTGATGAGTGAACCAATAGAAATGCACTAAACTGAAATAGGTGAAGTGAGGGGTGAGTGAGCTTTTGCCTGAAAGGTGGAACGGCAGACAAACATGAACCAGTACCCTTTAAATACATATAAAACAAAACCACATTATCAATAAACACAATCTCTTAATGTTAACACAAACCAGTTGTGCCTACAAACAGGAAATGATACCCTGTACAGATTTTCAAATTAAAAGTACCCAACATACACATGACACAACGACGGGCTCTAGCGGGTGCTGACTGGGATGTCACAAGTTATTAAAAAAACACACACACAAAATAATCATGATATTTTATTTAAAAGCCATTTATTTCTTAATAATTAATTCTTTTTTTTTAGGCATTTTGCCTGCCTTGATATTTAATGAGCAGTTTTGAAATGCAAGGCACTCTGGACATTAATTTACAGCATTTTCAGGGATTATGGAATCAGATGCAGTACATGTTTATCATTATGGACTTTTTAAATGACATTTTTCTTGATTTATTATAATTTTTCTGAAGTAGTAAATTGTGAGAGGACAGACTGAGATTTAGCCACAGGCAGCAGTCTGATGAATAACTCTTAATAGTTTCTGCATCAAGAAGTCAAAAATCCAACCAGGTCTTGAACCCACCACATGAGGAAGCTCAACCACTTTTGAAAGCCTCTGTTGAGGTTTGATCTCACTGTTGATCTTTCAGTTTTGCAGTACCAGTAGTGAGGTCAGGGTAATGCTCATGCTCGAGCCAAGCTTTCGGTTAGATGCCCATTTCCTTAGGCCCAACACCAAGCTTACTCTTCAAATGCTATTAGCTGTGGAACTTCTCACCATGTGTGTGATACAGATGAATCGAGTGTCCTCAGGGCAGTTCATGAAGTCATTTATATGAAAAAACAAAAAAAACGCAAAAAACGAGCAGGCCTCCAAATATCCAGGGCCCGGTTTCTCGATAACGAACACTCTTAGCGCGTTAAATAGATTTTCTAAGATATATCTTACCTAAGTTGTTTACATTTCCACAAGTGTTTCTCGAACCATCTCTTAGGAAGTCTCTTAAGTCGCTGGCCGTTAAGTGCGACGTAGAAGGAGCGATCTATTGCTCTGAAATCGATTCATAGGTCATTCGCATGAACATTGAAAAGCGTTTGGCAATCGGTGTGAACGTGCAGCAGATTAGCCTAGTGGTTAGAGTGTCGGTCCTGTAATCCAAGGACTGTGGTTCAAAACCCGCCCAAAGGTGGTACTGTGTCATCCTTTTTCAGTAAAGACAGTCTGGAGTACATCAAACTAATAAAAGCAAAAAAGGATTTTTTAAATAATAACAACTACGTGGGTATTGTTGAGAGAAAAGATAGAGAAGATGGAATAGAAGAAAAAACTTAGCGCCAAGCTTTTCTCTCTCTCTCACTTTCTCTGTCCGCGACTAGGTCTGGCTGACATACACAGAAATTCATTGTAATATTTACTAAGGACTTCCTCGAGTAAAGTTCACTTACTAGTATGAATTGTGAAGTCAACTTTACCCAAGTGGATTTTACGACCAATTTGGTTTCTCAAAAACAAAATATACGTAGCTTTTGCAAATATATTTACTCCAGACTTCCTTTGTATGTAATTACAAAACTGCATAATTGCAGGTGGGATTCAAACTCTCGTCTTCT
>JBBMFX010000080.1:6380652-6402486 GCA_037832545.1 Rhabdalestes septentrionalis | reverse complement strand
CTCAGAGACCACCTTCGGCTCGCTCAGAGACCACCTTCGGCTCGCTCAGAGACCACCTTCGGCTCGCTCAGAGACCATGCTCCAGTCAAAAATAGACACTTTGGAAGGAAATTACTTCACGATTTTCTGACTCAACTTTCTGAAATAGCTATTCTCTTACCCTCATGCTCCATGTGTTGCACCATACACTTGCTTATAATGATCTTTCCTAATTATTTTATGATATATATGAGAATATGGATAAGGCAGGACATTGTTGTTTTCCTCCCATTGGAGTGAATGTAGCCTATGATATTGGCTACTCAGTGAAATCTCCCCTGAAAGAAATTGATTAGGCAGAACAAAGACCCAGAAATAAAAGTCAGTAAAATCTTACAGCACAAGCACTAAAGATTTAATAACTGCTTCAAAAGTGTAGTGGGAAAAAAAAAAAGACATATTTTAATCTGTACTCCTGACTTGTTTGTGACAGAAATGTTTTCTTTTATATAAAATTCTGAACTTTTTCCGCACTCCCAAACAATTTCTCTTTTATTCATGGAGGAAGAATTCATTTGAAATGTTGGTAGGAAGGGAGAGCAACATCTATGACCTTTATAAAAGGTTGCCCATCATGTAATTTTCTATGATTATTACAGAATTTCTGTAAAGGACTAAAATAGCAATCAGTTTTCTTTTTGACAAACTGCATTTCTGAAAATGCACATATAGGAACATAAGTAATACTTTTCTCCACACTAATATTCCCAGTCAAAAGCCTGTGGAGCATCCAACTGGAATGGAGACAGCCACTAGAATGATTTCCAATTTTCTGTTATGTCCAGTTCTTTCCACTAGCTAGAACATTCCCATCACACTCTACCAATACTGAGAGAGTGAGGGAGAGCATACCTTTCTGCCATGATATGCTCCTTCGATCATTATAAACTACCACTAACAGCTCATCATTCTTGGAGCAAAACACTAAGCAACAAGCAATTTTGTTACATAGGCTAATAGATGCCACAGTCTCACAGATATTTCAGGGTCTCATTACACTACGAACTGAACATGTACATGTTCAGAACATGTTTTTATTTTTAAAGAATTTTATTTAGCTTCAATAAAGAGTGCATGTTTCGCTGAATATTAAAAAGCAAATAATTTAAGGGAACCAATGTCAAACATCTGGACAACCTACCATCTCTTATGGCTTAATTATTCATTGTTATCACAATTGCTTCTATCGTTTTAGCTAAAACCCACATTCAGACTGAAGAATCATGATAATTCAGCACGTTTCAATATTTTAACAACACTACGTTATATCCCTGATCATTCCATGTCCATACTGGACTAGGCGATGTGTCAGTGAGGCATTACTAAAGCTTTTCTCTGGAACTGTGATTGTGTGAGAAGATGGAGTGGTGTGAACGAGTGCAGCGAGTTTTCAGGGGGCAGATCCTGCACCCTGTTTGTCTCCTCAACGTCTCTCGCTGGGTAATGAAGCAAGAAAGCTTTATGCATCTGGAAAAATCGGCCAAATGAAAAGTGACAGGCCGAGCCCATCGATCTGGCCCGTCTGGTGCCTGCGGGACAGGGCCTAATGGACTCCTCGTCCGGCCCCAAGGCGATTTGCGCAGCCACAGAAATCTCTTGCGGCCGGCTATTCATGGACACATGCCTTCACCATGTTTGGAAACTTCTCAAAGTCTCTAAGAATGTTCTTCTGCCTCGTCACAGTGTTGCTTGCTCAGGTTGCATTTGCATCTGAAATGGCCTTTTCTAATTAGACCACTGAAGTAAAAAAAAGTGTATTGTGGCTGCCTCATATCTCTAAAATTGCAGAGTGGATAAACAAGCTTTAATACAAGCTTGCTTTAATGTAAACTTGCTTTAATGTAAGTTTACAGAAACACATTTACAGTAAGGAAATTAGAACTGTTTGTCTGAAATCTCCAAAAATTGGTAGCAATAAAAATGACGGATTTTAGGTATTCATGTTATGCTTCATTTCTTTCTAATTCCTCCCCCTGTTTATTTCCAGTTATGAATTATAACAGACAGGGTTTAGTGTATAAAAATAATTTAATACATGTATTTGCCACCACATTCAATATTTGTTTTCAATTCTACTGAATATAAATAGCAACGTTTCAATGTTATTACTGAACATTCAGGTCGAACTATTGCTCGACAGTGCACACAATGAACATTTGTAATAATCAAATGGACATTGTGTTGAAGGACTGAGCAATAATTGGTGCAGTAATTGGAAATTACCCAGTGCAGGACTGAAGAATGCTCCCTGTTCCCAAAATCTCTGAAAACTCATCTCCAAGACATCCTCAGCACCCATGCTGTGGACAGCCAGATCCACATAGCTCAGGGCACCTCACTCATAGCTCATTAAACCAAGAGGAGATGTTCTGTGGAGAGTGCAGTCTTCCACCACAATTCTGTCTGATTATGATTCAAATTGAATATTGCTGAAAAGGAGTTTGCCCAGAGTTTCACACATCTGGCACAAAGAGGGAGATATTCTGTGTCGGATGCTTCTTCACCCACTTAATCTGCCATTGGGTGGCACCTGCACCTACATCGCTACTCAAGTCAAGATACGTTTATCTGTATAGCATATGAGCATATACAAATTTCATTCAAAAAATAATACACAGAAAATCAAGTAAAGAATATTAAAAAATTAAACCTAGCTCATTACTTTGGAAATTTAAAACAAATGTGTGAGGTTGCTACACCTGACACACCTCAATGTCTCAAGGCTTTTAATTTGGCCAATATATTGTGGTGTAATGTGTCAAACTTGATGGAAACTTCACAACCATATTCTTTGGACAAATGTGAAATTTTTAATACGGGAGGTGAAATGTGGGACAGTAATGGTTTTGTGTGTTTTGTTTGAAGTGAGTTTGGGACTCTTATTATGGAGGGGATGAGTTTAGTTTTTTATAAGTTACAGCTGGGTTTGGTTTGTATTAAGTACCATAAATTCCAGACTATAAGCCGTTACTTTTTCTCACACTTTGAACACTGTGGCCTTCAATAAGGTGCAGCTAATGCAATTTTTATGCCGCCTAAAACATTTTGGCTAATAACCAGACCTGGCGCCATACATGGATTTGCGGGGGGTCACATTTTTTATATTCTCATTTCAGATTGACAGCCGAGGTCCAGGGGGGTTGATATGTTTTATGCCCTTCTCGGCTGCATCTCGGGCCGACGAGTGCTTTGGCAGCACGAGTGTTTAGGCGCCCATGATGGCAGGCCTGCGCAGGAGGAAGATGTTAGGCTGCAGTATATAAACGGTATGTATTTTTACCATTTTTATAGGAGATATTGGAATGTTGTTCATGCACTGTTCAGTAAAACAGCATAAGCAACATAATGTGTGTGTTACTGATACGTACGTATTCTTAAAGGTAGCCGTGTTACAGGCAATGTTAAAAAATACAATTGCATAATGTGTTGGTTTATGCTGCCAAAACCTTTACAATAATGTTTATGTTACAATGTTTATGTTACCTTACGAAGTAAAAAATTGATATTCTTTTCAAATTAGAGCATGTGGCTTTTAATTAGGTGTGCTCAGTTGTCCAGAATGTGTTTCATTATTCTGTTATTTAAGGGGTTAGTGTTAATGTTATCTTTGCTGGTCAAATGTCATCATACCAGGGTTTCATTTCTCTTGTCTCCTTTCGGTTCAAAGAGAACCTTAAACATGGATGTCTACACATATGCCTGCCCTCATCGGGGAAAATGGGGGTATCCTTACAGCCTGTGCCAATACCTTGTGATGTAAATGTTTAAGCTTCATGACAATTCACTCTTCTTCACTGTCCCAATCTTTGGACACACACCAAATTACATGATATTTCATCCAAAGGAGGAGCTGTAAAGACCTAAGCTTAAAAAAAAAAAAACAACAAAAACCTACATTTCAGTTTATATTTATCTGTCTTTGTTCACATATCCATTTGGCTCATACAACAAAATGTCCACCAGCAGGCAATCAAAAGTCAACAGCCAATACATGCATGTGGGAATATAGATTTAGCGGAGTTTCAACTAAATCAGCCATGAGATGTCAACACAACAAACTATAAATAGTTTTATCTGTTCCTCTGACATGGTTTCAGCATTCCATAGGTCTTTAAATCCTTATTTGACACATGAATGGTTCTCTTTCACCTGTTGTCAAATCATTCCACAGGATGCTACTTGGGCCTGTTCACACATTGTGCTTGGACCTTTGGATCAACCTCTGCAGCAGCAATTACACTCTCTGCAATGCGGCATGTCCATGTTCCACGTAAATTAAGCTCAAGCCATGCCCATTATCTGGAACGTATGTTCATTTTGCACAGGTTGTCACCTTAACACACACCAGAAAGCAGTAAGTAGGGATATAAGTGGTCTTAAAGTTTATTAACCTTGAACAGTTTCCATAACATACGGTCTCATTTACTGAAGCAAGGCAGCTCATATTACAGAAAGTGCTGGAGCTAATCCTTTCGTATTCACATTCTAAACAAGTGGAGGAGGCAAACTTTTAAAAATGGATCTGAACTTAAGGGAGAAATACGGTCCGGTCCGTGCCATTCTGCTTCTCCGGTAATTACTAACACATGTAAGGGCGGAAATGAACCAGAAAAGACATTATGCAAATGTAATTATTATGACTGAGCAATTCATCACAGGCGCAGATAATTCGGTTAATGGAATGTGCCATAAATCAGAATGATTCCCTCTCAACTGTGCTTTGAGTGAATGGGTATGATGCAGGAGGGGTAGTATCCCTTTCCCCATTCAGTTGCACGGCCTGCCCTTGTGCTTCGATTGGCGATAGAGTGACCGCAGGGAAGAAGAATAGACCAGCTTTTTGGAAACTAAAGGAATATTTAGATCCTAGGTCAGATTAGGTGGCACCGGGTGGTATCAATATCAAGTGGGTACTATCCCAAAGTGCAGGATTGGATATTGAATGAAAAAAAGGATATGTAGCCTGAAATAGCACAGTACAATATAATGTTAAGTAAATGGGGCTACGTGTCAATTAAAGCCATCATTAATAGGAAATCCTGCGTTTTCCAGTGTCATGAGGGAGGGTTCCTAGTCTAATTCAGCCATTTCTGACCACGATAGGTATGAATGATGGAAAAGAGAAATTAAACATGATTTAATTATTTAATTTTCCCATCCTCGTGCCCACCAGCGCAATCATGTGTGAAAGTAAAAGACAAATTCCAACATTTTGATAAGAATCTATGCCTTTTAAATGAGACATGACGACCTGAAACCTTTGAAACTAAAATGTTGATACACATAAAGATATGAATGATTAAGTCATTTGCATGGACCACCAAAGGAATGTTCAGTTTGGTATGGTTAACATGGCTTCGCAGCCTGTCGCATTAAACCATTTGCTCCCTTTCATTTAATTTACTCAATTTGCCAAAGTCAAGAAGTTAGTACAACGCACCAAATCATCAAAACATCAAATAAACAAACACATTTTCTTTATTTGTAACATGCATAGTCATACAAGTACAACACACAGTGAATTGATTTCTCTGCATTTAACCCATTCACTAAGTGAAGCAGGGGGCTGCTGCCAATGAGGCGCCCGGGGAGCAGTGTGAGGGGGGCAGTGCATTGCTCATGGGTACATCAGCAGTGATGCTAGCTGTTGGGACTTGAACCCCAATCCTCTGATTACAGGGCCAACATCAAATATAATCAAATAGCATAATTAACATCAGAATTAACACAATGCTTTTTCACTAAGATTCATATATTCACACATATAACACACTATTACAATGTATTGTTGCACTGATTCACGAAGCATGAATTGTTCTTTAAATTAATGATGAAGGTTGTTGGTAATCTAAGATTGACAGAGTCATTCCATTGCAAATTTTGAGGTGTGTTTGTTCTCCCTGATGCCCTGTTTAATAGCACTCCTCATAAGAGCCTGATTCTTTTTTGTTTAGGTGGGTGGTGTAGCAGCCACGTATTTTCATGTGAGATTTCCTGAGCGAGATTTCCTGGCTTAGTACATGCAGAGCCTTGTTGTTTGTGCAGTTTTTATCTGCTGTTCCACCTGTCAAAGGTTTACTTACCTGTTTGTTTGTCCATTTATGTGTGCTGGCTTCTTGTTTATTTGAATGTGTGTTTGCGCTTCATAAACTCAGCCGCCTAAAGTAATATGCACTCAGCCAGGCAATAAAGGCATGCATGTCTGCTTGTGTGTGTTCGGGTGCGTGTGTGCCACCTGGGAGCAAAGGTAGATGCTTGATCTCAAGGAAGACACACCAAGAAAACAATGTCTGTCTGATGATGAACTCCTCAGATCACTTTCACTTCTCGAAACAACACTCCCCCCCTCCTCATCGTATGTATGAAATTGAGCCTAAACATGCAGTAAATGTGCATACGGATTTCAGGGAGGTCCTTAGAAAACACAGGAGGAACACACATCCTTCCCAATTTGTTGAAGTTTGAGGAACTTGCAAAAACTGATTTGGCGTCAATTTCCCTCTGCCTTTTTAAAACCGGGGTAAATTTGCATTATATTCTCCAAAGACATGTTGTTGAGGGACTTTTTTAAACAACATAGTCATGAGTCTCAGACACATGCTGAATGAAGGTCTGCCATCAGAATTACATGGATAAAACTCTCAGGACCAGATGGGCATGAAATATACTGCAGATGGTGCAAAAAATATGCCTTGCCATGGCCAAATCATGCGGCCCGCGCTGTATTTCACAAGTTCTACTATAAGTGAATGGAAGCTGGAGTAGAATCACAGTTCTTGAGAACATTTGGGTGCAGGGTAGGGCTTCGTTTCTGAACACCTCTATCTCTTCATCACTGAATTTTCACTTTCTGTTTTCTCCCAAACTTCTTGATGACTCCATTATGTTATTAAATATTTAAACCTTGCCGCACAAGTGGGTGTGGTAAGACACACATTTGAGTGAAAAGCAGTAATCTTGGTAAATCAAACATAAAGACAGGTGATGTTTGATCCCTACTGCGTCTCCATCAAAGCATTTTTCTGACACTGTACTTGTATGTGTCTTGAAAGTCTTCAAATGTCTATTTTTCAGCTATTCCTAGTGTGTGAAATCACCATTAGCACTAAAAAGGCATTCAAATAAGAAAAAATAATGCATAATATATGAAGCAACGGCTGGTGCATGTTCATAAATAAGTGTCAAAAGCAATAAAGGTCCACTAAATGGGTTTGCTTCCCTGCCCAACC
Organism: Rhabdalestes septentrionalis; assembly: GCA_037832545.1. Taxonomy (NCBI): domain Eukaryota; kingdom Metazoa; phylum Chordata; class Actinopteri; order Characiformes; family Alestidae; genus Rhabdalestes; species Rhabdalestes septentrionalis. Next base: position 6,395,218 of record JBBMFX010000080.1, on the reverse strand, counting down.
AGACCTTAGTGGTAGTTTTGGGCCAGTTTTCAGTATCTTGGGCCTAAAACCAGATGAAAACCCAGCTGACAGAAAGAAAAGTACATTTAAACTAAAAAAAGTTAATCTCACCATTTTAAAATAACCACAAACTTTGCAAGAAGAATGGATGATTGCAGCACTCCATTTGGGCAAATAGGAGTCTGTTAAAGAAACAAAAAAGGCTTTTGACATGCTTAAAATACATCTGTTATTGCAAGAGAATTTTTTTCCCTATTCAATTTGCTCCACTGGGAAAGAAATGGCTGAAGGGAGCACCACACAATGAGGCAATTTCCCTACTAAATGTTCCTCCTCCTACACTCCACAACGGCCTGGCCCTCAGGACAGCCATACCGCAAGATTTCAGAGCTGTTCTGGGGGTGCTGCAGGAACTCTATCTGATTACTCCACTCTCTCACACATACTCATTCACCTAACTGTCCTGTAAATCCCTAGAATGGTCCACACATTTGATCACCTACATATGAGTAAGCCTGTACTATAAAAAAAAAATCACAATAAGGAATAATTATCTGTTATTAAAGTGCATTATAGTGAAGGGTGTCACAATTGAACAATAGGTGTTTGCTAGGTGTTTCAGTAGAGCACGTTGACAGTTGTCATATAACCCCATTTTCAGCTCCTGTACATATAGTATTAATCCTCTGTTGCATGATGTTGCCTTTAGGCAACAAACAATTATTGTGGCCCATCCACTGGCCCATTTCTTAAAAGATCCAATTAAAAGCCTGATGATATTTCTGGGTCCAATAAAATTTGAGGTTGGTGTAGGTTTGACCATTCACCTGGAGGTGGAGTAATCCATTTTGAGCAAATAGCTGGGTTGGACACACTGCTAGCAGAAGGTAAGATACATTTTACTTTTTAACATGTTAAAATTGAAATACATTTGTAGAAAATGTCTGTGATGCACATGAATATGTGAAGAAGCAAATCTGATTGGGTAAAGACACTTTTTGTTTTTTATTTGTATACTACAATGTAGTTTTTCATTTGTTGCCTCGTGGCAACACCAACATCGTATAGGGGGGTTGGGTGGGACACATTTTATGATTGATATATTATTAAGGGCCCCCAAGCTCCCCAAAAAATAGGGTGAAATAGTTTTTTCCTCTTAAAATAAAAATTAATACCATAGAGGGCTACATGATTTTTTGATATTTTTTTTCAAAGTGAAATGTAGTTTGAAGGAGGTAGAGGAAGCACTGGACTACAGGGTCCCCCTCTTGTGCTTTTGAGTCCAGAAACTCATAATAAATGCAGATTGCTGTCACCAATCACAAAGTGACTGAAAATAATGTACTGGAGATTTGACACCCTAGTAAATGCTCCTAGTTTTATCCTATTTATCTGTTGTCATGGAAACTGATTTATACAGTGTTAAGTAACCAGAAAACATAGATTTTCTCTACTCAGATTAACTGAGCTGTTAGGGAGCAATGAGAGTGAAAGGGGGTGGCTGAGAACCTCCTGAAAGTCATGAGTCAAACATAGCATTATTGAAATTAACACACATTTGAAAATATAGCATTTGAACATAAAAACACTTTTTAAATATCCAGGTTACTTCCATCCATCCATCCATCTTAGTCCTGCACTCAGGATTTGGGGGGGGCTGGAGCCTAACCCAGCTGCAATGGGCGAAGTCAAGGTACACCCTGGACATGGCCACATACAGAGACAGTCAACCATTCACCCTCACAGACACACCTAGGGGCAATTTAGTGCTCAATTGACCTGTCCCCAATCACGCATGTTTTTGGTTGTGGGAGGAAACTGGAGCTCCCGGAGGAAACCCATGCGGTCACAGGGAGAACATGCACCTCCACACAGAAAGACTCTGCGCCTAACCCAAGAGTCAAACCCAGGACCTTCTTGCTGTGTGGCAACAACGCTAACCAGGTTGCTTCTGGTTTTATAAATCATTTGAATAGACTTCAATGCAACTGAATGGGAAGAGAATTGTTGGACAGAGGGACCTTCAAAGCATGTAGAAACTGAAAAGAAAAGCCTTGAATAAAAGGTTATAAAAGTCTACCTCTGAAAGAGGCTACGAACATTTGCTTAAAAAGAGCAAGATGTTTTGAAGGAACTCCTCACGTTTGGCTGAAAAAGTGTTGAAAACAGGGATCTGCTCTGAGAACTAATACATCAAATTTCGAGACGTCTTGCAGTGACTGAGGTGAGGGAAGCGCAGTGAGAGAAATACCAGATGAGCACAGGGAAACAGGAGTAGTGTGGTAACAGTTTGCCATTTGCATGAATTTATGTGTGTTAACAGCTCAACAACAAGGTTGCTTAGAAATTGACAACACTTCAGCAAGGCATAAACAACTAGCAACAGTGCGAGGCTACACCTAGAGCAGAGAGGGAGTACGAGGCTACCTTTGGAGATGTAGGCCAGAATTTCAGATCAGTGGGAGGTGGAACAGGGTGGTGCACGCTATAAGACTGGGGAAAATAGGAGGGCACAGCAAAATATGTATCACATTAATTATCAATGAGCTGCTGGGTCCCCCAGCACACAGCAAGCATGAAGGTGCAGGAACCAGCTAAATCATACCTCTGGAGAAAACACAGCTTCAGCAGAACTATGAATTAATACATTCTTACTGTAAAATAAAAGCCTTGCTGTCGTCTCATGACAATAATGTTATATATATAGTGATACACAGCCTAGAGTGTATTATATATTTGTATTGGTATCTTTATGTATAAATACATCAAACCACACAACCAAACTTACAAAAAATGATACATTTCATTTGTTGGTGGCTTATGACCCTACATTGAAATGGCAACATAATTTAATATTATTTATCAGTATTTACATGGAACATTTTAATCCATAATATTTAATATGTATGTACTAAACCTGACCAGTAGCTACAAATGAAGAATAAATACAGAAAGATGACCCGAGCTTGAAGAACATGAGATGTCTTCACATTCGGGAGGGGATACAGGGAAACACAGAGATAGGATGTTTCAATATTGTAACAATATACAGCAGTCAGCCAACATTGAAACCATCTGCCTTATATTGTGCAGTTCCCACTTTTACCACCAGAACAGAGACTGGGCTCCACAAGACCGCTGAAGGTGCTGTGATTCTGCACAAGCAGGTCCTGTATGTCTTGTAACACTTGTTTTTCCAACATGTTCCACAGATGCTCGATCAGATTGAAATCAGGGAATTCGGAAGCCTACTCAACACCACTGAACAGTGTTTACAGTGTGGGCAGTGTCAGCCTCCTGAAAGAGGACACTGGCATTAGGGAACAATTTCTCAATATAGTGGTAAATTCAGTTTCCAGTGATGCTTAGGTAGGTGCACAAATCTACCAAACCTACCTTAGCTGTGTGATTGCTGATGGCAATACTATCCCATGTTTATTACCTACCATTTTACCGAAGTGGAGGTTATTTTCACCAAATATTACAATTTTTGTTTTGCGTATTGTGTCCTCAAGAGCGATATCAAATAGGTTGGAAAGGAAAACAGCTCTAAAGGTTTGCTTTTCAAACTTTTTGTTGATCCATTCACCATGAAGCCTTCACACATCAAGGGCAGCCATCAAGGGTGTTTAGAAAATCAAGTGGTATAAAAACTTGTGACAATTATATGAAACAGAGATAGAGAAAGAGAGAAATAGGAGAGCAAGAGAAACAGAGGCAGAGAGAGGGAGAAAGAGTAAAGAGAGAAAAGACCGAGAGGTGAGCAAGAGAGAGATACAAAGAGAGGGAGGGGAGAGAGAAAAGAGTAAGAGCAAGAGAAACAGAGAATAGAGCGGCTAGGATGAGAAGGAAAGAGAGAGGAGAGAGAAGAGAGTAAGAGAAAGATAGATAGAGAGAGAGAGAGATTAAGGGGAAACGAAGTGAGTAAGAATGGATGAGACAACAAAGGAGACGCTTCTGAATGTCAGGAGCCATTCATCATGTCTTTGGATATCTGCAGTCAAAGCTAGAGTAACATTAAGGACATTATTTGAAATCCAATCCAGTGACAAAGGAGCAGATTAAATAAAACAAAGGGACAAAAAAACAAGCAAATAAGTTCTTTTCAGAGCCAAAACAGATCCAGTGGCTTTTTTGACTGGACACGGGTTGCCCTTGTACCGCTTTGTAAAACCGTTAGCGCTGGACTGTTGCTGAGCATTGTTCCCAAAGGCAGGTTTTGGGGTGGGGGGGGTGGATGTGGTGGGGCTTGTTAGGCTCAACGCACCTGTGTGGGATTTACAGACTATAAAAGGGAAATAAAGAAACAAATGCAAGACAATCCTCTGCCAAAACCAGATCTACTGTCCTGATCTCTTTAAGCGTACTGGGAAAAAGCAAAGGAACAAACAAATAAACAAACACAGCTTGTAACCAAATCATTTCTCTACATTTAACCCGGCATTAAGTTTCATTTGTATTATTTATTGCTCTTTTGGGAATCAGATATTACATATCAGCTAATACATATATTTTGAACATTCCTTTCCCTAAAATAATTTCCGCTCCTTTTAAAGATAAAAATCATCCCGATATGTGAAAATGAAGCAAGAAGAGATCACTTCAATTTTCATAGCATTTTTCTTCACACGTTTGAAGCTGAATGTCTGGGTCAGGTTAAGCTCAAGAGACCTTCAGTTCCTTCATCTTCCATGATTTCCTTTCATTCCAAGGCCCTTATTGGTGAAAGCTCCTTTGAGTGTGTACGAATGAACTGGAGCTCCATTGGTCTTCAAAACCTATTGTATCTGCAGAACTTGCTTAACTTTCCTACTGAGGGCTTCAAGGGCACATGTGGAGCATTTGGAATACATTAAAGAAATTCATTTTCATCTTGAATCTGATTTGTGATTAATAATCTGTATTTTTTGTGTATTGAGAATCAGCTACTATGCGAAATTGGACCTATTTGCCTGGGGGCTTGTGTCCATTGACCGAAGCCTTCAGAACTGACTGACAGGGATATTAATGAAGCCTGCAATCTTCTTCACATATGGGGCGAATTTCATTTACAATGAAACCGAATAAATGAGAGTCTGTCTGACACTGCAATTGTTAGTGATTAAAAGCTCTTTTCCCTCATGTCTCAAGGAGGCCCTTTGTAATTGAGGTTACTAAGGAGACAGGGAGCCAAATATTATGCAATGCTGGCGTAACGGCAGATGAGAGCAGGTAGGGCTCAAAGAAAGTCTAGTCAGCATCGGAGGGCTGGACAAATGGCACATTTCTACCTGACAGCAGGGCTAAATGTGTGTCACTGTGTTCTGATTGGTCAAAATATAGTCATTATAATATGAAAATATGTAAGTTTGTAAGTGATGCTGTTGTATTGGTGCCTTGGCCAAAGAGTGCCATCCCATTAGCCATCCCTCTCCCTTTAGGTTGGAAGAACTAGCTAGCGTTTGGAAATCAGCTACAATTGCTAAAATTCCCAAATACAAATATTTTTTAAGTATTTGTCCAAATACCGTATTCGTAAAAAACACGTTATTTCTGCTGTTCCAAATACCATGTTTGGGTTCGGGCCCACCCCTAGTAATGAGTCTCCTCTCAAACTAAAATGAAGTAACATTCCTTGACCTGCAGGTTTTGATTTGAATCCAATACAGAATGTGTAGGTCAAGCATTAGTATGTCATAAATCAGAGACACATGAGAGAAACATAATACCTTTATAGTTTATCCTTATAGTATGTTTGAAATGTTTTTTTAAATTTATGAAATCATTATCCATAACCCTTATCCTTCTACTTCCACTGTCCACAGATGTAAGTTTCTTATTTGAATCTAGATGGAACATAGGTTAAAAAAAATCTAAACATATGGGTGGTTGACATGACATGAGCTTTTTTTCTTCCCATGTGTCAAAATAACCAAGTAATTTAAAAACAATGTCAAAGTTGTGGTTAGCTCTGTCACGGGAGAATGCGCGAGCCTTCACCCAAGAACTACCTCTAGAAAGGGATCTCTGACAAAAAAGGGGCAGAACATTTCTGGTAAATTTCCAGAAACTTTCTATTGAAACTTTAGCTGGGGAATTTTCAAAATTAGTCAAAATTGGAAATTTTTCATAGGAATTAATGTGAATTAATTTTGATCATTTAAAGAAACATAGGCTATATGGATTCTATACCAACATAAATAAAAATGTTGTTTTGTCAACAGCAGACATTTCTGCAAAAGGATAAAAATGTAAAATGTGACAAGATATATTTGTAAATAAAACTTTATGAATGCCTTAAATGAACCATCAATTATTTCAATGAATAACAAAAATATGAACATTGACATTAGAAGTCAGTTTGCAATATGGTTAATGAAGCAAAGGGTATCAGAGCCCCTGGGGGAATTTTGGGCACTATTTTTGAGCAATATGCTTCTTCATTTTTTGTGGCATTTCTCATATATGTCTTTGCATAATATTTGCACATAAAATACTTTCCATCAACTTTATTTGGTGTGAAATGCTTCCACACACTGGATGGTGCATGTGGCATTTTAGCTAGCACCATATCTGCTAAGCATATTTCGCATATCTGCCTTACCAGAGCCAGCAATAGATTTAGATTTTACTCATTAAAATTTAATATCATAGATCAAATACAATCTAACTTATAACATCATCAAAACTGACTTGTATGTATGTAGTCCTTTGGCTCAAATGTGTAGATTTAAATGTATGTGGTGTGTATCTGACTCAGAATATTTGCTTTAGTAGTTCAGAATTGTGATGGAAGGGGTGTGGCCTTAAGCAGTGTGCTACATCACTGTGATTAAAGAATAACAAATTATACTCAACTGTATTTACATCATTTATGATTGGTTTAGCCAAGATTATGCTACAATATTTGTTTCTACCAGCTATCTTTATGTCTTAACCTTCAGCTTTGATAATTCCTAGTTCTAGTTCCCATGAATTCCCATGGAAAGGTTCCAGCTTTTAAAATTCACAGTTAATTGCAGCTAAAACAGATTTTTGGATACAGATTCTTGTGTGGTGTGATTCATCATATGGCGTGACACCATGTCATTTGGTGTGCCATTCAGAATTTATAAAATAATTCTGACATTTTAGTTATTCATCATAAAATTATCAATGTGACACATAGGGAATAGTGCCACCAAACGTTCAAAGCATTTTGGTACTTTTATAACAAGATGTTGATAAAGTGATATAATGCAGAATGTAACATATTTGGACAGAAACATGCTGTACTTTTATATAGTAATGGTAAAGAATCAGGATTCATTGTTTTAGATTATCAAATTATGAGACTTTTTATTTAATACTCAATAATATTCATGTCACCCCATATGACAATTTTCATCACTATGGCAATACACTAGTGAATAAATATACATTTCAGGAGAGAGAGAGAGAGAGAGAGAGAGAGAGAGAGAGAGAGAGAGAGAGAGAGAGAGAGAGAGAGAGAGAGAGAGAGAGATAAGAGTTAGTAGAATATCACCAAATTAATTCCATGATTTACATTTGAGATTTAAAAAAACAACTTTTTTCATACAAATATGTAAACCACCCATATACATATTAGGGGTGGGGCCAAATCCAAATACGGTATTCGGAAAGGCATAAATAACATGTTTTTTATAAATACCGTATTGAACAAATACTTAAAAAAAATTCCCCACCTCGGGAACCCCACCTCTGGTCACACGCTAGCGTGGTTAGGGCACTTGCTCTGCAATTAGAAAGTCGTGGGTTGTTCCCCCAGACCGCTAGGAACCTCTGAGGTACCCTGAGTAAGTACCGTTCCCACACACCGCTCCCCGGTACTGTCCCTACATGCTGCGTCCCAGGCGTAGAGTAAATGGCTGCCCTCTGCTTCACTTGGTGAATGGGTTAAATGCAGAGGAGGAATCTGTGCTGTTCACACTGTGTGCAGTGGTGTGTTCATGTATGACCGATTGATGACTTTCACTTTTAGATATTCCGCCTCCTCAGCACCCCCGTCACACGCTCATGTTCAGGAGTAGATTCGGGGGGGTGGAAGGAGTTTGTGCGCTTTCTCATGAATTTTACTCGAATACAAATAAATATATAAATACGAACAATTTTCCCCTTTCAACAAATACAAATACAGACATGAATAGCAGCAGCTTTGCACACTCCTAATATATTTGTAATATATCTATATGATTTCAATAAATGTTTGTTGGGTGTAGTGGTGGAAATCCTCCTCACTGGAATCAAAAACCTGAAAATCCAGAAAAAACTGACTGGAGGTGCAAACACACGCATGTATAAAGTGACAGCCCCCCCAAACAGTTGCACTTTGATGTTCACCACCAAGGTTTCAATCTCACGCTTTAATCATGGAGAAACCCAACGCGCCTTTGAATACAAAGCAGTGTGTGACGAATGGAGCGCTGACATTTTAAAAGAGTCTCTCTCTAATGACGCCGGCCATCCCTTCAATTAGCCCTGAGTCCAATCAGAGCCTAATGTCCTCATGCCCTTTAAGGCTCTGTCATCTCTGTACATAACGAGTGAGGGGGTGGATGGGAGAATCTGGCTCAAAACGATATTTTATACACTCACAGCTCCTGCTGAAATGGGATCCAGTAGCCTAGAGTAGATGCTAGCAGCTGTCATCACTGCTTCAGAGCCATTTACACTGAGCGAGAGCGGCTGGAGGAGGGCGGGCCACACTGCATGCTAATTGGTTAAAGCTGGTCTTTGTGGTTCAGTCACTTGACTGGACCTGTCTCCCGGCTGAGGGGTCGTTTGTGACCGTGATGAGTGAAACAGCTGGCCTCAGATCACATTTAGAGGAGTATGTACCCGTGACAAAGAAATGGATGATTAGGTTTTATGCCTTATGAATTACTTGATTTTATGAGCTGAGGATGCAGTTTGAAAATTTGGCCATATGATAATAAGCGTCATTGTACCATTGAGTTCGGGCTTATATGGCAAAAAAGCTCAAAGCCTCTTTCTAATTTTATTTTTTCAGCCAGTGAGGTACACTCTCGGCGCCCTTCATTTTGAATTTTATGCTTACTTCTTATGTGAATCATTCCTCGAATGTCAAGGTGGCATTTTCATGGTTCAGGGCCTCATCAAAATAACTTCAAAGTATAGTTTGCTTACCTGAGAAGCACAGCCTCAGCTTGGATGGCTAGCTTACTCACATCTCCTTCCAAATACATAAAAACAGCACCCTAGGACTACGGCCAGCAGGATTACATCTGAAACTTTAAATCCTCCTAGGTCCTGGTTGCCGAGAGGTGCCCCAAAATCAGTTCTGGGTCCAATCTTGTTTACAATAAACAGTTTTCGTTTTCATCTTCTGTCATTTCAGTTTTTATTGTTAAACTTTTATTGAGGACACTAAAACCAACATTGCTGTTGGCAGCTTTGATTCAAATAACTGAATGAACCATAACTTTTAGCTACAGAAAAATCACAGAAAATATCTTGCTAGTTAGTCCTAAATCCTTTTTCCTGGATATCATTTGACATCAACCCTTGATGATATGATTTACAAGTTATGACAAGTCATTCCCAGTTTTTGTCCGCATTACTTCACTCAAATAAATTCATTTATTTAGATTTTTTGCAGCACTGCTTGCCTTCGATTCTGCTAAATATAAATAATAACAAAGACAATATTTTTTTAAATTAAACTGTGGTTTATTGTTATCACTGGTTCTTATAGCCCTACGAGTCTCAGAATGACCTTTTATTTATTATAACTACTGCAAAAGACTCTCTTTTAGCTCTGACAGACTGTCCATGAAGTATCATGACAGATTTGGAAGGCCAATGTTGTGATAAAACATGAGCGTCCAGAGACAAAATATAGTTTAAATGCAAAAGACAATACAGAAGATTTAGATGTCCAGGAATGTTCAGAGGATGGCATGATGATAACCTGGCATGGCCCTTCCATTCTTTAGATACTGGAATGTGGCACCGCCCTCAGTGAGCGTAGCTGGGTCATGGAATTGATGCCTATATAGGGTGGTCATGTTCACCACCAAAAAGCCAAAGCAGATCTTCCAATGTAATCAAAATGCTTCCAAGTCCAACATGATTTGCTGTGACCTCAGTCAGCTCTTCATGCGGCAGCCAGTTGAGAAGATTATACTGGACATGCCCAGTTTGGAAATGAGTTGTTTGTTTTGTGGAACTAGAAGCTACTGGATCATGCTGATTTGCATGCATACAGTGAATTGCTGATACTAGGTGGGGTATTAAATGAAAAATGAAGAGGTGATTGACATGGCAAAAAAGTGGTCCAATATTTAGCAATATGAAATTTTAACTGTGGCCCAAAAAACATTTTGTTGTAAAGCTTAATTTTTGCCAAAAAAAATCTAATTTTTGCCAAAAAAAATCTGATTTTTAACCACACTTTATTTTTGATAGCCCCCTAAATATGATCTATTGATATATTTCAATTTGGATTAGATTTTTTTAAGGTTCAGTTCTGGGTTTAAGATTATTACTGAGTATTAGGTTAAGGCTAAGATGAGGTTTAGGATTAGGAATATATCCTAAACCTATATATAAGTACAGCTTCTCATTTAACGGAATGATATTTAATTAAAAGGTGTTCATTAGTTCATTTGGGATCATCAGTTGTGATGGTAGTGTCGGTGCAAGGTTAGTAATCCTATTCAAATATGGTTCTTCTTAGGTAGGTGTTTCTAGGTAGCAAGAACCACCTACCTAATAAAAATAAACAGCCCATCATTACCTTATTACAAAACATTCTGTTGCTGTCGGGCCGAAATTCATATGTACAAAATGGCAATTTTTTCAGGAAACACAAAACACTATGTATATTCTAAATAAACGAATACTGTGTCATCAAATCTGTTAAACTATTTTCTAGATGGATATTGAAAGTGATGCAGTGTACTAAAAAGACACACCAGAATATGTTTTGTAATAAGGTAAAGATGGACTGGAAATATGTTACTGGAAACTTTCTTATACATCTTCTGTGATTTGCTTTTTTAACCATAACACCTGACCTCATCAACCTGAGACAGGCCTGCACGCCAACTGCAGTTAGGCATTCGTGGTACAAGTGGGTGGACATTCTACCTCTCCTACACAATCCTGGTCTTCATGTCACAGTGTTCTTTCCAACAGAGCCAAACAAGCCTGCAGATTGTGACATCAATTCATGAGAATGGAAAATGCATGTTTACTTTGAGAAGCCACACAAACCAGAGAATATGGATAGTGCTGGGTATGAGCAAGGGGCTATAAAGTCAAAACCTTTTGTGTGGCAATTTCCAGGGATCCGACACTAAGTCTGACTTCCCTACCTTTTCCATGACTGTCCTTCACCCAAAAGCAGAATTTCCATGACCTCCCGAAATGTCAAATATAACATTTGGATGCAGAGCTGAAAGGGCATGTAGAGAGGTTATAAATTCAAAACTGCATTTACGTCATTGTTGTTGAATATAAGCTGCTTGACATGTTGAATGGACCATCAAAAAACCTCCACATCTGACGTACTCTACATGCATGTTTTATCTAGAAATGGTCACAGTAAAATGGCCCATCCTGAAGAAAAACGCTCTATATGCTATGATGCTGCTTGATGTGGACGACTGGAGAAGCATAGTAATAGGAAGTTGAGAAGAGGTGGATCTTTTCAGCTTCTTCATCTGCACAACATGTTTTTATCCTAGTCGCCTGGCTCATAAGAGCACACTCTAATATACTGTAGAGAAGCATGACCGCTTTACATTTTGCTCTTCTGTCATCATCACTATGGGTGAGCTAGTCCTTAAATTCTTCATTTTTCAAGCCAAATGTCTTGAAATTTGCAAAGATTTGTGCTCTACAATGTTGCACAAATTCTCCATGGGAATAAAGACACATAAATACACAAATGCACTATATGCTATTAACAAATTTCCCTGATAATTCCCCGACTTGGGACCCAAATTATCAAATTCCCTGAATTTCCCTGTCTGGAAATGCCTTTACTGAAAATCCCTGATATTCCAGAAATTCCCTGACTCGTGGGAACCATGAATTTCTCGACATTCTGCTGAGATGTTGACCTACTAAATAGATCTAGTTGTCTATGATATCAAAATTTGGTAAAAAGCCATAATTTCTCTGTGAGTGTGTAAAGAACTTTTCATTCCTATAATGAACACACCTTCCTCTGGACTTTTATTCCACAAAAGAGGATTTTACAGTGTGAACAAAACTAACGATAATAGCTGGTAGTGCATGACTTCCCATTGGCCTTCTGTGGTTTTCTACAACATGAAGATGTGTCCACTTATGTCCTATGGGCTGAATTCAACTGACCGTAGAAAATGGTTTCTAGAGGAGCTTGGCAAATTATTCATTTCCCAAAATCCAGAGACAAACCTGGCAACCTCAAACCCTGGTAGCTACAACTATTGTCCAGAAATTTTAAGAGTGCACCTATATGTTCGACCCTGAGTCTGACGCAGAGCAAGATGAACACAACACTTCATGTTTCACTTGCCTTTGCACTCGGTTTATCTGGGCTTGTAAAAATATCAGAATAAATGGCGGATCTCCAACTAATCCAGTGTTGAGGTGCAGGAGAGCGTGCCATACCGTATACTTCTACAGGAGCAAAACACACATTTTACATCATGACTGGGGTATTTTCATGCCAATTTCTTTCCTTTAACCAATAGCGGATGTTGTTTTATTGTGTTGGGCAGAGCAAGTATAAGATTTTAAATTGGGAGCTGCAAAGACCCAAGATGGCCGCTGAAAGTGGTGACAAGCAACAGGCCCGTGGGTGCCACCTCGACAGATGAGGAGCAGTTCTATGCAAATTGAACCCTAATGACTTCACCAGAGGCCCTCTGGCCAAACGGCTCATTTTGAAAAGGCCTGAAACTGGGAAGAATAAAGCTGGTGAGATCTCTTTATGTGAGTAAGAACTTCATGAACATGATTTGTATAGCCCATAGACCTATTATAACTAAAGTGAGTTTTGTATAATATCCCATTTAAACGCTTACGTGGTACTTGAGCATTTTTGTCCGTTTCACAAGTTGGGCCATTTTCGTTGAGCAGTGCTGACAAATGTGTGATATAAACAGTCACTAAAATATTTCCGGAGGGTTACCTGTGCTTGCTTCAACCTGATTGCATGTTGCAGCATTCAGGGGAATTGTGTAGATGCAAACTGTATAAATGTGCAATACTATAAATCTAAAAATGAAGAATCCAACGTATTTTCAGATAATTCGATCACTGTCAAAATGTTGAGCATCTGTCATACCTTCTGATTGGCTTTATTATTATGTGATCAAATAATTGATTGCTTTTTTTTCCCCATTTAAGTGTTTTTCTTACAGTTTTTCTGCTCATGGACTCATCATCCTTTATCATATAATGCTCTATAATGGTAAGTGCTCATCCTTTATGGGTTTCTCTTGTACTTTTACAGTGAATATCTGCATCTCAGATTTCAATAAAGTCATGTATCTGCTACTGGATTAGAAGGTGCCAATGTGGAGTTGTAAGGGATGTGCACAAACTTTTTCAAATAGGACAGAGCTTTTGCCTCACATTTAGGATGTAGTTCTTGATTTCCATGTAAGTACCAACACTGTCCGTGCACATTTTAGACATGGAGTTCCCTTATTGTCCACCGAAGTAGAATCCACTCTACTGGGGTCACTTACGAAGAGAAGGCAATTTTTAGTTGCCACCTTTGTCCTCGTAGCGATTTAGCATTGGAGAGGCATTACTTTTCTCATATAAATGCCCATCTCAAAAGAAATGAAACTGTTACTTCTATGTTTTTAGGCTGTGACTTAAATCAAACATCTATTGTACATTTAAATCACACAAAAACCAAAAAAAAAACCTTTAGCTGATTTTAAACCTGTAGTAGTTGCATGACTGCATACACTTATTTAAACTTAAACTCTTACACGTTCTAAGTGCCCTGTTCTGATGTGATTGTCAATCTCTCCAATTTTTACAATATAAAAGATTTGTGCTTTTGTTTTCAGAATTCAAGAGAATGTCCCACTTCAGCCTAAATTCCTCAGCTAGACCTCCATTCTGACAAACTGATGAAGTTCTTCCAGAAGAGAGTTGGAAAGTCAGGTCAATAGCTCAAATCAATCGTTGCACAAACGTCTAAGGTAAGTTGTTCAGGATTTTTGAAATTGGAAAACATACATTTTAATGTTATATTTGATATCCAAGTTTTCCTCTTAGGTTTAGCCTAGTTTCTACTTCTACTTTATTGATCCATTTTTATCTTTAAATTTACTGTGCTCCTCAGATCTTAACATGGTTACAGTGCTTACAGCAGTTTCTGAACCCTGGAAGAAATGAATATCAATGTGACATTTATTGGTTTTCTTAAAAGTGAATTTTTCTTCAGAAGAAATTCCTTTCAGTATGATGTTGTAGATACTGGACATGAGAGCATCATTAAAGTGGTCTGCATCTACATGCGCAAAGATCCAGAAAATCTGGTCAAAGCACTTCACGCTGTTAAAAAAATAAATAAATAAATAAATAATAA